>CALSFV010000004.1:0-192500 GCA_943737045.1 Parapristionchus giblindavisi | reverse complement strand
TTTCATGTGATAAATAAGTCCAGCAGACTCATCATCCCTAAACACGGTCCTCGGCGGCATGTTTCATGTCGCACCGTTATTATGAAGAGACTATTTTTAAAAGTGTTTCTTTATGATCGTTGAGACTAAAATCACCATATAAACGAAAATGTCTCTGGGCGGACAGTAGTCATTTCGGACGCTCTCGTACAAATATTCGAATGACAGTCGTTAAAACAGGTATTAAAACTATTTTAGATGCCGTACACTAATTCTTTTTCGCTGATTCTGATTATTGACCGCCAGAATCATCTTTTTTGAAAATTCTGCAAACTCAGAAAATGTATAAATATTTTGAAGGTGGAAAATATTTTCGTGAACAAATTGTGATGCCAGAAAGCTCTCAAAAGCCATTCGAAGTACAGTATATATCACGATATCTGACAAAATCCACATAGGTGCGGTATCGACGAAAAATGGATTTATCTGTTTTATGTATGATAATTACAGGCTCCATGAGTGAAGTTCACTGGTACTTGGAAATTCCTTCAAATTGAAAACTCGCTTCTTGGGGTGACCACACAACGATATGGCGACGTTTCCTAAAAAGTGTATTTCGAATCCAAGCGATTCGGGAGTGGTCGCTATCGACTCCTTGGCAAATTCTGAGAAACCATTGCCAAGGAGAGTTTTTTTGTTTGATAAAAGATCAACGAACTCTGGAATTTTGAATTTTCGATACAATTTTCATATTAAATTAATTCTCACTATTTTATCACAGCGAATATAAACTTTTATTTGCTCAATTGCTTCTCCATGAGATAACACGCCTTTACTTTATTTTTTTTAAATACAATTTAAGTCATTTTTTTATAACGAAAATGGTGGAGTATGGAGTGCACCTACAGTATCCGACGACGTTCCCTAATCTTTCAATTAGGAAATTTGGTAGTTTTTAACATATTTAACCGCTATTCTTGACATGACAGATGTATACGACTACTCCTCGTTATCTTTTCTTTTTCAATACTCTCTCATTCAAATCCAATTTCATTTCCATATCACCCCCATTCCCCTATAAAATCATTCGATTTCTTCTCTCCGGTTCAGTCCAGAGCTCTCCCATCTTGATTTGAGCTCGGGAAGCATTTCGCCCCGGCGGACATCGTCCTACCAGTGAAGAGGACGTCCCATCACATACATCACACTGACTTCAGGTAGGATCACGAATTAGTCGCTATTTGAAGTTCAGGCAGAAGCGTTTTTTTTTTGTAATTAAAAATTCTGGCCTTAGATTTCGAATCCGCACCAATGGAGTGTCAAATCCGAGGTCTTTCTACTGCACAAATTGCGTCGACAGCGTACATAATAACTTTTGGCATACATATAACTAGTCCTTTGAATAATTGACGTTTGGTGTTTGCATAAACATAAACTGATCTCTATCTTAAAATGAAAGAACGAGAAATTTCACTATGCGCTATTTCAAACCGATCTCTTTTTAACTTAAATAATAAGATAACATCAATATGCAATTGCAAAAACTTATCATAATGATCAGATTCTTCTTCATTTTCAGTCCTTTTATTCGTGTGGATTAGTCGTCCGATCATGATTCGAATGATTCTAACTCCATTGCTATTTATGATTGCTGTCGACTCTTATCGATATTTTAATGGAGATGAATACAGTTACGGTAGAAGGTAAATTAGTATAATAATAATATAAAATCATTATATCTTTATTAAATCGAAATTATAATATTATTGGCAATATTGCACATTCGATAAATGTTTGATCGTTTCAGTCGTACAACCAAGTGTATTCGTTTTACCGTGGCCTATGAGAATATGCCGAAGACCGTTGAGAAGTTTATGGATGAGTTGGAACGAAAACATTACCTTGAGAACTGCAAGGAATGTACATCTGACACACTAGAAATAGGCCCCGACGACATGGACATGGACGGCATAAAAATGGATTGCGATGACAATAACAGAAAAGTAAGCCGTCAATATTTTTTCTCCATAACATTATGATAGCCGATAACTTGAAACATGATGGATGTAGGATGTAGTAGGATGGTGCTTAAAGATGGAGTCCCTCGAGTTTGTTTCGTGATAACACTGTTCAGATAGAATGATAGAGATTCAGCACACCAACGTAGAGAAAAATTTGACATTGCCGAGTTGCATACTTGGCTCTCTATGTTTAGAGAGAGGGAGAAAGCCCAAGCGAGATAGTAAGTAGATAAGAGAGAGCTCGAGGAGGGAAGGGATGGAAAGGGGGTAGAATATTTCTGCGTTTAGCAGCTAGTAGCAAGGCAATTACACCAGTACATTTTACAAGGACAATATTTTTTGGCTACCATTTGCTGCGTTGGGTTATGGTATATGTATTACCGTCGGTTATACAGCTCGAGAATTAAAAGTAGTGGAACATTTTTCTACGCCGACACACAGTAAAATTCGTGAAAATCGAAGCTTCGGCTTCGATGTGAATGTTCGTAGGATATTGGGTCCCACTTGCTAACTTGTTAATTAGTAAGCTAGCTAGCTATGTAGTTAGTCAGTTAAGTTAGTTAGCTAGTTAGTTAAAAAATTTCAACACATCGGCTGTTCCGGTGTCTAAAACCGATGGCAGCTGCATCAGACCGCAGATTTTTATTTAATCTCTTGTCTTTAACTTTTTACTCTTTGGCACAATCACATTCCATTCCTTTTTCGTTCCTCATGGTTATTATTATATCGTTAAAGCGACGCCCCAAACAAACTCTCCGATCTGACAATGCTCTCTCGCTTTCTTTGTCTACGAGAGAGCATTGTCAGAGTGGGGAGTAAAATTAGCATGGAGAGTGTAACAAAATAATGCACTTATTTCAGCTCGAACAACGTTGCGACTATGGAGAGTGAGTTTTAAATTTGCTAAAGTTTATTGTAGCAAAAGCTATGAGAAGATGAATAGAATACCACCAAATATTTGTCTTATTCTCACATTTTCAGTTATTGCAACTTCTATGAAGTCTTGTGCAACACGACATATTATCGCAACGTAGATCTTGAAGATAGGAAAGAGATGTGTCCTAGCTACAAAATATGGGTTGAGGCGTTTAGGAAAAGGTCGGGTTTTAAATTTCCTCTGGGCAACTTATTATCTATGTACATGAGAAATTTAATTTGGCCGTTGACCAGAACAGTACGTAATCATATAGTCATTATCGTTCTGTTACATATTTTAACGAACTTAAAGTTGGATTCCCGCTAATAATTTCGCATGGAAGTCATTAGGAGGAGTCCCACGAATATTTTCGCGAATAAACTGTGGAGACAGAACTGTAGCAACCGTACATAAAATATTTTATGCTAATTCAGCTTATTCGCTAGAATCATGAGTGAATGTACATTGTACTTGATTGTACAGGCAAAAGGAGCGAAATTTAAAAAAAAAACATGATAGTTCGGCAATAGGTTTTGAACCCGCGACGTTACGCGAACTAGACAGCGCTCCTACGCCAAGGGATAGATGAATGAATAGCAAAGCTAATTTCTTGCATATCGCTTATCCCTTGCATAGCCGATATGTTACACATTTGCATGACTTTCGAGGGCCTCCATCTTTAAAACTATACCATACACTTATTCTTTTTTGCCGATTCTGAATATTGATCGCCAGAGTCATCTTTTTTGGAAATTCTGCAAACTCAGAAACTCTTTAACAACCCACGTGGTGTAAAAAAACTATTGTAGATATCGCAAATTACTCATTTTCGCTAATTCTGCATATTGCTCGCCAGAATCATCTTTTTGAAAATTCTATAAACTTATTAAATCTGTGAGAGGTGACTCGGTTACGGAAAAGCTGGATAAAACATGGCATGGAAAATGCCCTATCGGTCACTATCTCCATCACTTCCTCTTCTGTGGCCGTATGCAAGAACAACGAAAACCGTTTTCCGGGAAAATGTGACGTCAGTAGCGTAGGCGGTAGATTTTTGGAAAACGCCTCCGCCTACGCTAATGACCTCACATTTTCCCGGAAAACGGTTCTTGCATACGGCCACTGGTGCTGAACTTGACAATAATACTTTATTTTTTACCCGTGAAAACTATTTTGCAGACATCACCGTTCCTGTCACTCTTGTCAATTCACAAGTGATCCCATTAATTCCTGACGTAAACTTAAGATTTTCGGTTTACAGATTGTCCAGAACGACGACAACGCAAGCCCCGACAACAACAGCGTTCGAAGAAGAAGTAGAAGAAGTTGGCGATCGTCAAGATAGCAGAAATACGAATCAAACTGATAACAATCAAAAGTTTGAATTCTCCCTATCAATGAAATATTGAAATGATTTTAATTTCAGTTGGTTATCGATTTACTTCGCAATCGTCGTTGCCTCACTTCATTCATTATTCTAGATTCTGAATCTTTGAAAATATGCAATAAACATATGCATTGCTCTGTTGTGTCGTCAGTACAGTACATTAGTCTTATCGCTAAAGTTTGAAGCAGAAATGAATTTGCATGAATTATTCCAGCCAAACATAACCAATAACTGTTTTCATTCGTTCACACTATATATTCACACACAGATAATTTGACTATTTAGGGCATACATATATTTATTATTACAAAGATAAATAAGCAACACCTATGGGGTACCCGAAAGGGGGAATTGGTAGTGACTTGATCATGCGGTAAAGTAGGTCCGAAGAAGAGATTAGGCCCTCCCGACTGAATTGGCCTGGAAAGATCACTGGCCTAGCAGTGATCACCCGCAGGACTTCGTGTGCCTTGAATAACGGGTTGTATCTTTACCTTTATCTATGGGGTGCGGGAAGTGGGTGTTTTAGTATACATTTCTGTGCGCGTACCGAAAAATCCTATGTCATTTCAAGAACTCGTACATTTGTTATACTCTAGGTAAACATTCCAAAAAAAGTCTGTCAAAATGTATCTCCTTTTCTCTATCATTATAGCAATCCGCGATATTTGATTTTCTGAAACACAATAATTGATTTATCTGTTATAGATCAATACTGACAACTTTCAATATTTAGTCACTGTGCAAAAATTGTGCGGGATAGCGTAGTGGTTGTGAGCGCTGCCTATAATCAGAGGATCACGAGTTCGATCCCCCGCCCTGAAAGATCCACCCAATACCGAGGGGGTTAAGAAATTTCGGAAGTGGTGTCAAAAACCACGATCTAAATCCTCCACTGTGAGCTCCAAGCACAGTTTGATCGTAGGCCATGGCCACTGGTCCTTCAGACCAGGATAGGCCCTCTCAGCCAATAGATTGGAGGCGCTAACACTGCGACTCAGCGGTATAGTGTAACTCCAAAAAAATATTAAATTCTTACTCATAATACATGAATTCTGCACATCTGGATCTTACGGTCGAACGGCTTAATATCGTGGATATTTTCTTACCTGAAGTTGTACTGACGTATTTTCATGAATATGGCCCTCGTGGTCATGCTATTTCTTCTTTATAAAAATCTCACAATACAAACACAACAGCATTAGCAATAACAGAAGGGACGATAGGAGGAGAAGCAAATGAACATCAAGGTGATTTTAACTGGGAGAGGAAGGTGAGCGTAGTCACGGCGTTAGCTCCGTAGTGAAAACGATTTCGTCGCAAAGAGTGCAAACTTGCCATAATATGGGCAACACATTTCCCAATTTGCCCTACTTTTGTACACGTTTTGGCCATATATGGGCAAATAATAGCCCCAAAAAAACAGCGATTCTCGGTAGAACAAATAAAAACAACGATTTGTATAGAGGCTAGCATTTGCCACAAAACCATTAAGAGAGACTATCTGACTCAGTGAACATATTTTGCTTATGGCTTGGCACTTGGCCAAAAAGTGATACGAACCGATCGGGCCCAAACCGTGCACAGTTGTAGTATGGGCTGACATGAGCTCACAGACGGAGTTTGGGTTCGTCATATCTGCACCCTCGCTAAATATCGTAAGTTCGATGAAGTGTCATCAAAATTTCAAAGTTTACGGATTCGTTCGATATGTGTATATGACGAAGGGCAATAGTAAGCAGGTAAATTCCACCAAGTATCATCCCGATCCAAAACAGTGAGACCCCTAAAAAATTTAAAAAGACATAAAAAATATTTTTCAATTTTATTTTATTTTTCCTACAATTGCCTATCGGTGAGGGTCATTTTTTATTCCTTCAATTTGACGAGTATTCATTAGTGTAACTACTGTATGAAAATGAATTAAAACAAATTGGGAAAAAGTTGCCTTATTCCCGAAAAACCACGAGTAATTTGCCTTTTTATCGCCAACTGAGCGAATAAGCATTTACCGGTTACGATAGGCAATTGTAGGAAAAATAAAATAAAATTGAAAAATATTTTTTTATGTCTTTTTAAATTTTTTAGGGGTCTCACTGTTTTGGATCGGGATGATACTTGGTGGAATTTACCTGCTTACTATTGCCCTTCGTCATATACACATATCGAACGAATCCGTAAACTTTGAAATTTTGATGACACTTCATCGAACTTACGATATTTAGCGAGGGTGCAGATATGACGAACCCAAACTCCGTCTGTGAGCTCATGTCAGCCCATACTACAACCGTGCACGATTTGGGCCCGATCGGTTCGTATCACTTTTTGGCCAAGTGCCAAGCCATAAGCAAAATATGTTCACTGAGTCAGATAGTCTCTCTTAAATAGTTCGTAAACTCTCCCTACTCGGACAACTTTGGTTTCTGTGCGCTAACAATGTATATCTCTTTCGGTAATGAGACTTTGGTACACAATTACTGTAGAGTAGGGTTGCCGTAGCGTAAGCGTAATCGAATTTACCGCGCCCTCTTCCAATCCTTTGCCTCTCTCTCGTCGTTTCCCGCAAGAGAGAAGAGAGACTGCCAAGATAGCGTAATCACCGCTAAATTAGCGGGGATTACGCTATCTCTCGCCCCTCCCCCTTCCCCTCTCCTTACTCTCAGTTCACTCCACCCGCCTCGCCCCATTTGAGGCACGTTTGAAGAGATATCTAATTCCCCTCACATCTCAGAGCTTTGCAGTCAACAGCAAAGTTGTGTCACATCTATCCGGTTCTCATTATTTTTAGGCAGACACGATACGATAAAAACAAACAAAATGACAATCGTTCTACCATTTCAAAGGGGAAATCGAAACGATATGAGTTCAAAATATGTTTTCGTATGGACAGTTGAATTTCTCTCAATGATAAGATGAATCAGATTAGCATTTGAATATTAATTATCTATGTTATTCCCTCTATTTCCCATTTCAATGATTCATTATCTCAAAGGGACATTGTTTACCACTCATTATCATGTCTTCCACTCTCGTCGAGTGGCTGGTTGTGAGATTATTTATATCAGATATATTTCACTTCGCATACCGTAAGTAATCATCGCATACAGTATCTGAAACAAAACAAACAAAACAGAAACAGAAACGAAACAGATGCAATAAAAGAGGAGTACAGAACATCACCGGATAATGATCAGCTCAGCTCGCTCTCCTGTCCTATTTATAGGCAGATACGGTTTTGATTCCAGAATATTCGACAGGGATGATTTCGACTCCAATTGGAAAATGCTGCGATTCTTGGTGGGAGCTGAACGACTTGGCGGGAGTTTAAACGACTGAGTAGATCAGCAGTTGAGTCTATCTAACATGAAACAATCGATACGATACTGTTGTATTGATCGAGAGTAATCAAGAAACAATGGAGTCAAGAGAAACCTTCAGACAAAGGCCAAAACGGAATGAAAACAACAGGAAAAAAAGCTCATAATTTGACTTAAACTTCATATATGCACCTGATTTTTTTCTCCAAAATATTTCAATAAAATAAAATAAAATAAAAAATTTCTGAAAAGTTAAAATTATGATGCCACAAGTCTGTATTGTAAAGAAAATCCTAGGGTATACTAGTTTTGCAGTCTGAAATACCAACTGTGTGAATTCACTGTGTGGAGTCATGGTGAAGAAATAAAGATGCTAGTACATTTACAGAAAGATGCTACAGTATGCTGGTATACCAATTTTTCTCCGCAGTACTAGCTCTTAAATTTTAAACTTTTTTCTTATACATAGTGCGTTAGAGCAAACAAAAACGCACTAAAACTCATAGATAATACTACATTAAGACCTGTTAAAACTGATGAAAAAAGGAAATGCTGTTTGTCAAATGTTTTCACAATTTGCCACAAATGTTTTTTTTTTTTTTTTTTTTTTTTTTTCGTTTTGTTGGTGTGTTTTTACATTTTTGTGGAAAAAAATAGATACTGAAAAAAAAATCCTGATCGAATGAAAATCCTGATCGAATGAACCTAAACATAGACGGATTGTGAGTGATCGATTTGCATTCAAAATAAAACTTGGTCATCTCGATTTAGGTGACAAGCACGAGGTTGCTGCTGATTCATCTACAGGAAAAGTCTCAGATACTGTATGCGATGATTACTTACGGTATGCGAAGTGAAATTTATCTGATATAAAGAATCTCACAACCAGCCACTCGACGAGAGACATGATAATGAGAGGTAAACAATGTCCCTTTGAGATAATGAATCATTGAAATGGGAAATAGAGAGAATAACATAGATAATTAATATTCAAATGCTAATCTGATTCCTCTGATCATTGAGAGAAATTCAACTGTCCATACGAAAACATATTTTGAACGCATATCGTTTCGATTTCCCCTTTGAAATGGTAGAACGATTGTCATTTTTTTTTGTTTTTATCGTATCGTGTCTGCCTAAGAATAATCAGAACCGGATAGATGTGACACAACTTTGCTGTTGACTGCCAAGCTCTCAGATGTGAGGGGAATTAGATATATCTTCAAACGTGCCTCAAATGGGGCGAGGCGGGTGGAGTGAACAGAGAGTAAGGAGAGGGGAAGGGGGAGGGGCGAGAGATAGCGTAATGTGTTGTTTGAACGTCACCACCTTTTGTGGTGTGGTGTTTGAATGGTGTTGACGCGCAGTGGCGCGTCTCGGGTGTTGGCGATACTCAGTAGTGGTTAGCAGTGGCGAACACTGCTTATATTTCTCTATTCTAGCCTATTTTTAGGACCTATTTGGGTTGTCTGTTATTGTCGTTTCTTTATTTCCTTTTTTTATGTTTCGTCTAATCTTTTCAGTTAATATTCTTCAGGAATGAGTGAGGTTCGCTCTGATCAGCTCAACGCTCTGGCGGATCTGCTAGAGCCGATTCTCGCCAAGAAGAAACCGAAACAGGCTCCTATCCATTCGGTTCCCTCCGTGGCCTCTACCTCTCACCAACGCCAGCTCGAGTGCAACGTGGCCGTTTTGAACTGCCTCGAAGAGGCCAAGATTGGAAAGGAAGGAAAGCTCTCTGAAGCTATTGAGAAACTGCTCCAACGGAACGCTCTTCTTATTCAGGGTGACAAAGACCCCTCGGTATTTGCGATGTTCGACCGTATCGCCATGGTCCAGCAGATAGGAGGTGGGCAAGCCGGCTCAGAAGCAGCTCTCATTGCTGCTACCATGATGGCCTCGTCGTCTTCTTCTTCTTCCTCTTCGACGCGCAAGAGACACGTGGATCAGCCCTTTCGTGCCAGGGGGCTGGATAGAAGGCAGACCAGTCCCCGTCGTTCTCCCGCCAACGATCGCTCCTCTGATCGACTCCGTTGCTACAACTGCGGAGGTTTCGGACACATCCGTCCACACTGTAGACAAGGCAACGCGGCATTCAGGTAACCCTGATCTAGTTGGTTTCCTTAGCCTCAGAGGCAGCATTCTTTTCTGGAAAGAGATAGGAGCTTCTCCTTTTGTTATTAGTGTTATAGCCCAGGGCTATCATCTTCAAATCACCCAGGGTGATCGTGAATTAACTCGTTCACTTCCAGGAAGTGAGCCTTCAGCGAGATGTCTTCCTCAGGCCGAGCAGTCCTTCCTCGTCGACCAGGTTTTTCAATGGCTTCGTACGGGAGCAGTCGAGGAGACTGAACGAGGTAGTTTAGAGAAAGTATCGCCGCTGTTTGTCGTTCATGGGAAGAAGATGAGACCCATCTTAGACCTTAGCCACCTAAACTTGAGTTTACCCAAGTACAGGTTTAGAATAGAAGATCTAGGGACTATGTGGGATGCCCTCCCACTAGACGGGTTCATGTCGACTTTTGACTTCCGAACAGGCTATCATCATGTCTCGGTGGCCAAATCGGATAGGCCTCTGTTAGGCTTTAGTCTCAATATACAGGGTACTCCCCGTTTCTTTCAGTTCGCTGCTCTTCCCTTCGGTCTGTGTACTGCACCCTGGCTATTTACTAAAGTCTTTCGTGCCTTGATAAAGAGATGGAGAGACATGGGGATAGTCTGTTGTCTTTACATTGATGACGGTATAGTGCTAGCTAATACCAAAGAAGAATGCGAGAGTGCAACGAGGGTGATCAGAGCGGACTTAGCCCAGGCAGGAGTGTTCGTAGCAGAAGAGAAGAGTTTCTGGGTGCCTAGCCAAAAGGGTGAATGGTTAGGTTTCGTTATTGACCTTGAATCGGGCACAGTGTCGCTAACTCAGAGAAGGATAGATAAGGCAATTGAGAGAATAGATGATATTGTGCGTACTTCGAGACCAACTAAGAAACAGAGACAAGTGTTTCTAGGCACTATTGCTTCATTACACTTGATTGCAGGAGAGGACGCCACCTTCGACTCCAGAGCCATCGCTTCGGTTGCAGACCATCTGGATCAAGAGAATATTCATCGTGCTGCTCTCTCCCCTGAAGAGATTGGTGAGTTGTTGCTATGGCGAGATAGACTTCGCAAGGGCATCTTCAGACCCATTGTTGAACCGAGGTTCATCGAACTATATAGATTGGAATCAGACGCGTCGGCATCAGCGCTAGGAATAGTTCTGTTTAGAGAGGGTCAGAGAATAGGAGATGGCGCGCGCAATTTGGATGACAGAGAGAAGAAGGAATCGAGCGCTTTCAGGGAATTGATAGGAGTTCTCTTTGGTCTTAGATCATTTACAGAGTTAGTGAGAGGAAGTTCGGTTAAGGTTCTATCGGATAGTCAAGCTGCCGTGCAAATCCTGAAAAGAGGAAGCATGAAACCGGAGTTACACGCCATTGCTAAAGAAGTGAAAGAGGTGATAGAAAGAGCTAATATCAGGGCCAAGTTTGAATGGATTCCGAGAGAATTGAACGTGGACGCTGATGAGATGAGTAGAGTAGAGGACTATGATGACTGGGGTATTCAGACCAAGGTCTTCAAGTTACTCTGCACAAAATGGGGCACGCCCGATTTCGATATGTTTGCCGATGATAGAAATAAGAAATGTGATCGTTTCTTTTCCAGAGGCTTCTGCCCCGGTACCTCAGGCTCGGATGCCTTCTCAGCTCCAGAGACCGTCTGGAAATCTGCTTTTCTTTGGTTAGTCCCTCCGCCTTCGCTTCTACTTAAGACAATAAAGAGGGCAAGGTTGTGTCATGCTAGGGCCATTTTAGGTTTTCCTCTCTGGCCTACTAGTATAGCGATTCCTTTCATAAAGAAGGGAGATCGCTGGTTGGACTTTGTAGTTGATCATCTAGAATATGGGAAGGGTGCTCAAATACTTTCTCCTAGCTCGGACTCCTCTGGCATTTTCGGTACTTCTAAAACCCCATCAATTTTCGTCTTTCTTCTATGTCAGTTCTAATCCTTTCTCAAGCCTTTACCATCTAGTATTAGTGGCCTTAGCCACCTAGGTTCCTAAATAAAGGCTTATATCTGTCAAAAGGTGGTTGTGTTCAAACACTCGTTATGGTCAAAGTTGTAGTGAGCGTAGAGAACGAAAACGATACCATAATGTGTTGTTTGAACGTCACCACCTTTTGTGGTGTGGTGTTTGAATGGTGTTGACGCGCAGTGGCGCGTCTCGGGTGTTGGCGATACTCAGTAGTGGTTAGCAGTGGCGAACACTGCTTATATTTCTCTATTCTAGCCTATTTTTAGGACCTATTTGGGTTGTCTGTTATTTTCCTCCCGCCCACCCTGAGGGTTTCTGAATCAGGATAGATATATCAGAAGGAGAGATTCGAGGATAGAGCTAATATAGATTGACTATTGTTTTTTCTTTTTGCAGGAGAACTGGGCAACTTGATCTCTCGCCTCAGAAGTGTGTTTCTCCGTACGGGTCACGACTCGAAGGCGGCGATACTCGATGATCTCCTCTTATCTTCACTAGCCCCCTCATCGCTTCGCTCCTACGCCTCGCTGGATAAGGCCAAGCGCAAACTTGCCTTAGATCTTGGTGTTGATCCCACCACTCCTGACTCTCTTGTTCTCTTTCTGTTAATAAAGATAGCTTCTGGTTGCTCCTCCTCCCTCCTGGCCCAAGCTTCGGCTTCCTTTCGGTTCTTCAGTGGAAACATCCCGCCTGACCACCAGACTCTCATCTCCAGGATGCGCTCATCTGTCTCTCGCAAGAGACCCATCTCGCATAGAGGAGCCTTCTCCAGGCAGGAAGTGGAGAAGATGGTCATTCTGGCTGACGAGGATGACGCACCAAGAGCAGTACGGAGAGCCGCTGTCTTCACGGCCCTCGCTTTCGGAGCTCTACTTAGAATATCTGAGGCAGCCGCTCTAAGATGGAAGGATGTTGAGGAAGTAGCGGATGTCCTTCGGATCACCGTCGTCAAGTCCAAGACGGACCAGCTCTCGGAAGGCAGATCGTCCTTCATCACCATCCCTCCCACTTCTATCGCCTCTTCGGTTCTGGCTAAGTACAAGAGTCAAGTAGATTCTAGTCCACTCGCCCCCGTTTTCCCTTCCTTTTCTATCCCTTCCAGGCCCATCTCTCCTTCTTGCCTCAGGAAGGACTTCTTATCGTTGTGTCACCAAGCTGGTATCCCCCCCAGAACTCCGCATGCTCTTCGTGGTGGTGGAGCTATGGCTTCACTTGAAGAAGGAGCATCGATGGATCAGGTTCAGAGGAGAGGTAGATGGAAGAGCTTGTCTGGTATGACCCCTTATGTTGTTGATTCATTGCCCGCTCAGGGAGCCCTCTCACTTTAGTCCTCGTTTCATATCTTGTTCGTTTTTTCCATTGTTTCTGGTTCATTGTTTGTCAACTCTGTTCTCTCTTGTACCATAGCCTTCTAAGGCCTTCCTTCTATAGTACGTTACTATAGCCTTCTTTGTTCTTCACCTTTGTCTTCACCGTTCATGTTCGTTATGTAGCTATTACTATTAGTGGCCTTAGCCACCTAGGTTCCTAAATAAAGGCTTATATAGTATTAGTGGCCTTAGCCACCTAGGTTCCTAAATAAAGGCTTATATCTGTCAAAAGGTGGTTGTGTTCAAACACTCGTTATGGTCAAAGTTGTAGTGAGCGTAGAGAACGAAAACGATACCATAATCCCCGCTATTTACCGGTGATTACGCTATCTTTGGCAGTGGTCTGTCAAATAACGAAATTAGGAAGTGAGAGAGTGCCTCTCACGGGCGATTGCTATAGAGAAGGGAAGGGGTGGGAATAGAGTGCGTAGTCTCCCCTTCCGTTCCTGCAACCCTACTGGCTCATATTTTAGATATAAGTAAATTTTAAAAAAATGCGACTGACGGTCCGAAATATGCGAACAAAGCGTGCACGCGCTTTCCAGCAGGGGCCTGCAATATTTCGTCAGTTAATTATAGTATTTAGTACTCAATTAGTCAGTTATAAGCTAGTGAAACACTTTACTGATAAGCTTATTGTGGATAGATTTTGAACGAACATACCTGAAGAATAACTAGCTGCTCTTCAAATCCATAGAATGGACCTTCTAATTCCATCTGGAAAATCGACACATCAGCTTCCGTGACATTGATTATCCTTGCATTGGCGGGCTTCAATTTGTATATTATTAAAAAATAATGCATCTCTCATGTAACATATTTCGAATACTTAGCAATAGGGATGACTAATTTGGTTGGTCTCTATTGATCTTTAAGATTATATAAAAAGGTAAAGGTACAACGCGTTATTCAAGGCACATGTAGTCTTGTGATCACTGCTATTTCAGTGATAATTCAAGGCCAATTCAGCCAGGAGGGCCTAATCTCTTCTTCGGACCTACTTTACCGCATGATCAAGTCTTTTTTTCAATTTTGTAGATTTAGACCCTAGCTCATTGTTTCTTTTTTCCAACACAATTACCCGTACTCGTGGCCATAATATGAAACTTAGAACATATCGATCATCCACTTCTCACTATCTCTCATTTATTAGTAATCGTATTGTACCTTTATGGAATTCTTTCGAAAATAGTATTGTAAGTCAACCCAACCCAATTATGTTTTGTTCTTTCGTACGAAAAATGTCGCTGTGATCAAGTAATTGCAGTGCATACTACATTTCTTCATATTTTATTTCACGCTCAAATCTCTCTATTTCATCCCACCATAAGTAACCTCTCTGTAAGAAATGATAAAAAATATTATGAGGGCCTAATCTCTTCTACGGACCTACTTTATCTAGTCACTACCAATTAGTGGACGAACCGGGCGCCTTAGTGGACGAACCGGGAATCGAACCCAGGAAAGATGGAATGGTGGGGCGATCTTTGATCTTATAATTGTATATAATTACTCTTTTCTCGCAATATGTTCCAGCCCATCCTCTAGGACAGAAGCATTTCCCACAGTCGTTGCCATCTTGAACTCCACCGTTCTGGCATTCGATTGGCTCCGTGCATTTGTCTGGAATTAAATTAGTAACTTACACTCCAATGCAAGAAATAGACAGTAAGAACTTACCGGTGCACTTATACATTCTATTAATGAGCACCGTATCCCAGAAAGTAGGTCTAGCCCCACTCATCGATCCACCGTATCTCGAGTATTTCGGGCGAGCATCGTCTTTGTCGTTTTTGGCGAATCGTAAATGAGATGTCAAGTATTGTAGAACAAAGCGGAGCAGACTAACTCAATGTTGGAGTAATGAAGAATAGATCCAAACTCATATGGTATTGCATACGTAGACATTTCGATAGAACTCTTTTCGAAGTTAAACTCCTCTCCTTCTTGAATGTTGGCAGTATCTATAGTTATGTAGCTGAAATATAAAATCATGAACAATTAAAAAAACTCCACCTCCATAATTTATGTTCAATTATTTCCATTTATAGGCATACCTCGAGCTAGCTTTACTCTCCGCTCTGACCACACTTCCTGACAAGGAAAGAACGCAAAGAGTGTTGCCAGAGCGGATAGTTTTAAATTAGCTCGGATGACTCTTTAAATGATTAATAAATGTATAATAATTAATTAAATGAGACTTACTTCGAACGATCGCGTCTTTTATGAACGTAATCTGCCCCTAATGTATGCACAAGCTCACGAGTGATGATGTTGTACTTTAAAGGGCAAATTAAGTTAAATTTACAATGATGTACAAGTATAGGTGTGCATGTAATTTAGATTTAACTTTTCTTTAAATATATAGATTAGCTCATAATGTGCTCTACAGTGTTTCGGCCGCTACGTCTAAAGTAAAATCTCCACTCTCGACTTCTTCAGTAGAGATTTATGACTAGGCATCCGCATTCGTGCAACATATTTTTTGCCTAATTAATGCATATATGCATGATTTTAATTTTATAATTCTAAAGCTGACTATAACAAACAGAAAACAAAACAGATTCGGCTCATTCTTGTTCAGTATAATTATATGGCGAGGTTCTCATGCACCATTTTGACCTTGTTCTTCCTAGTTTGCTTTTGCATGAAAACAGTTCTACGTTAAGAGCAGACCGAACTTTTTTTTACTGGTACACGTACAATGTCGTTAAATAATAGGAAAATAGTAATTATCAGAGACATTTTGACGGTGTTTATTTGTAAGAACACTTACTCTAAAGCAATCCCGTGAAAGGTCAATAGTCTGTAGACCTCGTATGCCCTTAGTATGTCCCAGCATAGATCCACAGAATTCACTCCTACTGTTGAAGATGATACTGCAATGATAATTTCTCCTATACTCTGAGACATTAGAAATATATGAAGGAAGGGAGATATTTAAGATAGGTTGTGTTGGAAATTTTTTAAAGAAAAAAACTTTAATAATCTATAACGATCCGGAAAAACTATACGTTTCTCCCAAGGGAATATTCCTATCATTTAAGACACCGGCTCAGTAAGATTCGAGGGTTGAGCCAGTGACCCCGGACATCGACCTCTCCGATTTGGCCCAAAATTTTTTTATGGATAACCCCATGGGCCCCCATCACAAAATGCGTATTCATTTGGGCTGGTTCCTTGAAACACAGATGTGGCGGGTTTTCGAAATTTGAAAACTAGATTTTCACCAGAGAAAAATTGAACGACCTAGGACCAATGTTAGTGTCGATTAATTATAAGTATAAATATACAACAAAAACTGGCTATACGACGGTCCGGAGATCCGATCGCAGACTGATTTTTTCACCTCCTCAAAACATTCTAAAATTAATTAAAATTTTAAAACAAAAAAGTGCAGTCTATTTTTTGCCTGATCTTATAGAGAAAAAAATTCCGCGTCGAATAAAGGACAAAAATCAAAAATCGAAGGACCCGTCTTTTGAGATAAATGAACCTAAAGATGACCCGAAAATATTTTTCTTTTCAAACCCCCACATGTTTGTACTCATATTGAAGAGCTCGTCCAGTAGAACAACTTTCATGTTGAAGGTTTTGTCTGAAACTCATGAACAAGAGAGTTACACACGTTTTTCTTCTAATTTTGAGTAAAACGAAAATAAAATATTTTTAAAACAAAAAAGTGCAGTCCAGTTTTTGCCTCATCTTGTAGAGCAGAAACTTCCGCGTCGAATAAGGGAAAAAAATAAAAAATCGAAGGACCCGTCTTTTGAGATAAATAACCTGAAAATGACCCGAAAATATTTTTGTTTTCAAACCCCCTCATGTTTGTATTCATATTGAAGAGCTCGTCGAGTAGAACAACTTTCATGTTGAACGTTTTGTCTGAAACTCATGTGCAAGAGAAATACATGAGTTTTATTTATTCGCACGGTTGTTCACCCAATTTTGAGTAAAATGAAAATAAAATATTTTTGTGTACAAAGTGATTACGCCTATATTGTAGAACGTAAAAATCCATACTTACTTTGTTGTTTCACGAAAAAAATTGTAGACCCCATTTCGAAAAATATGGCCTGGAAAATAGTCTTGAAAAAAAAGTTGTCGAAACCTTGCCATGTTTATACTCATTTTAAAGTACTCGTGAAGTACATCATTTCTTATGTTGGTCGTATTCTATGAAAGTCGTTTGTTCTCAAGATACAAACAATCTAAATAATTAGGATCCAGTAAATCTTAATTCATGTATTTCTCTTGTAAATGAGTTTCAGACAAAACCTTCAACATGACAGTTGTTCTACTCGACGAGCTCTTCAATATGAGTACAAACATGAGGGGGTTTGAAAACAAAAATATTTTCGGGTCATCTTCAGGTTCATTTATCTCAAAAGACGGGTCCTTCGATTTTTGATTTTTATCCCTTATTCGACGCGGAATTTTTTGCTCTACAAGATGAGGCAAAAATTGGACTGCACTTTTTTGTTTTAAAATTTTAATCAATTTTAGAATGTTTTGAGGAGGTAAAAAAATCAGTTTGCGATCGGATCTCCGGACCGTCGTATAGCCAGTTTTTGTTGTCTATTTATACTTATAATTATTCGACACTAACATTGGTCCCAATTCGCTCCATTTTTTTCTTGTGAAAATCGAGTTTTCAAATTTCGAAAACCCGCCACATCTGTGTTTCAAGGAACCAGCCCAAATGAATACCCATTTTGTGATGGGGGCCCATGGGGGTATCCATAAAAAAATTTTGGGCCAAATCGGTGAGGTCGATATCCGGCACTTCCTGGAAGCTTACTGAGCCGATGTCTTAAAGGCATACCCCAAGCTAATTTTACTCTCCGCTTTGACAATACTCTCTCGTTGACAAAGAAAGCGAGAGAGTGTGGCCAGCGCGGAGAGTTTCAAATTAGCTTGGGGTGTCGCTTTTAGGGATTTTTATATCATTTACATTTACAGCGAAGAAATACTTACACATTTTGATTTCTTCTGTCGGCGCGCGTTTCTGGACGGAATCTGACGCAGGTTCGCTCTTCCCAGAACTTCATTGAATCGAGTACGATATGTTTGTATGCTAGCGCTTAAACTATATATTTATTATATGACGTTAATACATTGGTTGCAATCCCTATTTTGGACGCAAACAAAAGTGAAAAACATTATAGCGAAATTTAGACTCTATGAGTGATTTTATCAATAAAAATTGCGAGATTTTTTATATTAATTGGTTTAATCCATGCTACTGTTTATGGTTTTTGGGTCAGAAATACTAAATGTAATAAAAAAAGTTACAGCCATGGTTTCAGCCATGGTTTTAATCACATAAGGAAACAATTAAAATAAAATAAGTAACACTTTTTTGTGAAGACTTACGGAAATCGGGAACAAAGCCGTATGGAATGATTGGCGCTCCAAGAGGTTCCCATAGATTGGTTGCACATGTGAGAGCTTAATATATTAACAATATATATTAGCATTTTACGTTAAATCAATGAATAAAAAACAGTAAAATGAGTGCAAACCTTGTCTGCGACTACGTCTAGAAGGACTTTCGGTATGATTATCGATTGATTCCTTCCATTGGTCACTAAATATAGATATAATGATAAAATAGTCCGGCAAAATATG
This sequence comes from Parapristionchus giblindavisi, assembly GCA_943737045.1. Taxonomy (NCBI): domain Eukaryota; kingdom Metazoa; phylum Nematoda; class Chromadorea; order Rhabditida; family Diplogasteridae; genus Parapristionchus; species Parapristionchus giblindavisi. The sequence goes on along the minus strand of CALSFV010000004.1, from coordinate 173,807 downwards.
TATTGGAAAGAAGTTACAACAGAACTAACTAAACTGAGTTAACCGCACTATATGAGATAAAGAAACTATAGAAGACAGAAGCAAATGGAAGAGTGCGGGGCCCTAGTCGAGAAAGACTAATCTACTAAGTAAGTAAGTAACTATGGAACTTACGGAGTATCGTCAACTTCGATGAGATCACTCTGATTTGCATTGATGTTCATTTCAGTGGGAACATAGGTCAAAGTTTCGTTGTCAGGATGAGAAGAAGCGAGTGCTTCACGTATTGTGCGTATAAAATGTACTTGCATAAGAAAATGACAAATGTTGCTAACGAACGGAAGTCACAATCGAGAGGCGAGCGAGATTCTCGCCTTCTACATCTCGCCCCGCCTCTCGATTGTCTCTCCGCTGCCTCTCTCTAACCCGGCTGACCTTCGCCGCGCGCTATATTATATATAAAAGAGATCGGCATAGTTTCTGAGCCATGCAAAACAAGAACGTATCTTGTGGGAGTGATTGGCTACTCTCGTAACAAAATAAACAAGTGTATTATATACGGTCAATATCATCTTGAGTACATCCTCCTCGGTCTAAAATTGTTGAACATCGTTTAATTATCACCATATGATCTCAAGGCTTCTCCCGCTGTATGAGAGCGTAGAGAGGAGAAACAAATTCAACTTTAGAGTTTGTGGAAGATTTGAATGATTTTACTTGATTGTTAGTTTCTTTCATAGCCGAAGCGAAGCATCCCGAAAGGAGAACTTGCAAAACCGTCGAAGAGACCATTCTTTGCTGAAATTTCACATAATTTTAACCATAAATTTTACATTATAAATTTTAAATTTAAAAAAAAGCATACCCGGATAAGATTTCTATCCAGCCGACGTGATATGTCCAACATGGTTAGGAGAACGCTTATACAGTAGACGACAAAATTATATCATATTTTATTTTTCAAAGAATATTTCCAGCAAGGATCGATGAAACTTGATATGGCTCCTGCATCATATACATGCACTGTTGTGTAGTACAACCACCTGTAGTAGAAGACAAGTCCTCGAAAAGAAATACAAATATTGCGAAATTTTCGATTTTGCCAATATTCGATTTTTCCGTGATATTTTGTTAAAATTTTTATCGTTCTTTGTAAAGCGTATTTCAATTCCATTTATACACATGGTGTATGCAGTAGATCGAGAGATGATGTAGAACACACTAACTGAGTAGTTAACAGCAGGGGAGAATAACCAAAGCTACAGTAATCAGGACCTACTCAAATGGAACTTTGCCAGAAAACCATTAATGAACAGAAATCGATCGCTGATTTCTACAAGCGTAGGGATGTGCAGTTAAGTTCCACGTGTTACGGCCAGCAAGAATAAATAGGGTAGAGCTCATAGTAGCTATAGTCTCGAAGATAGAAACATCCTAGATATCTCTATTCTTGGCCTCTACTTCACTTTTCCTTATATTTCTCGTCGAATTTCCTTTGAAAATCATCCCAATCCATACGTACGTGATCTTCATTCTCACTAAAAGAATTTATGATTACATGAACGAGGATCTATGAAGAAGTCGCAAAGTTACAAGAAATTAATTAAAGATGGATAGAGTTGGAATAATGTGTATCTTAGATATATTGTTAATCATGAACACAATGATTGTTATGAGCGTTTCAAATAAAGGTAGCGTGTGGTATCGACCAGATTTAATCGAAATATGCTTCAACTAGATCAACGAGAATTAATTATACTTCTCATTCAACGCTAATTTTAGTTTCACATTATTCCAACTCTACCCATCTTTAATTTTTTTCTTGTAACTTTGCGACTTCTTCATAGATCCTCGTTCATGTAGTCATAAATTCTTTTAGTGAGAATGAAGATCACGTACGTATGGATTGGGATGATTTTCAAAGGAAATTCGACGAGAAATATAAGGAAAAGTGAAGTAGAGGCCAAGAATAGAGATATCTAGGATGTTTCTATCTTCGAGACTATAGCTACTATGAGCTCTACCCTATTTATTCTTGCTGGCCGTAACACGTGGAACTTCCCTGCATATCACTACTCCTGTAGAAATCAGCGATCGATTTCTGCTCATTAATTATTTGCTGGCAAAGTTTCATTTGAGTACGTCCTGATTACTGTAGCTTTGGTTATTCTCCCCTGCTGTTAACAACTCAGTTTGCGTGTTCTACATCATCTCTAGATCCACTGCATACACCATGTGTATAAATGGAATTGAAATATGCTTTACAAAGAACGATAAAAATTTTAACAAAATATCACGGAAAAATCGAATATTGGCAAAATCGAAAATTTCGCAATATTTGTATTTCTTTTCGAGGACTTGTCTTCTACTACAGGTGGTTGTACTACACAACAGTGCATGTATATGATGTAGGAGCCATATCAAGTTTCATCGATCCTTGCTGGAAATATTCTTTGAAAAATAAAATATGATATAATTTTGTCGTCTACTGTATACAGGGGGTTTCCACTTGTTTATCATATTCATAGACCAATATGTTCCATTGGTGCAGCTGAATATGTTTGTTCGGATGGCAAAAATGGTTGGATGATCGACTAGATTGTTGTCTAGACTGCGACATATGCATTGTAGATCGAGAAAACATGTTCTTTCGATTCGATTATTCATAGGCCAATATGTTTTAATCGCGTTTGTTCAGTTGAGACAAAATAGTTCGATGACTAGAGCGTTGTCTAGCCATGAAATCTGTATATCATGAAAACATTTTATTTGTGCTCATGAGAGAATATGAATTATCGGCTATCCGTAATCCGATTACGGGAGACCTTTATCGATAAAAAAACATTATTTCCCTAAACATCTGACCGCCTTGCTTTTGCATTTAGTATCCAAATCCTTTATCTGATTTATTTGACACACAATCATAAAACAAGGTATCCTAATTCCATCTTTTTATTACATTTTACCCTTTGCACACATCGGGAATAGGATATATCTGTTAGGTAAGTCTTTTGATGTTATTGACCATAATTCATCTCCATCTTCTTGAATGTAGGTTGTCATGCAGCTCTTTTTCCTTGATAAGAACTTTGTGGACATTGCACCCAAAACTCGCTTACTTTAGCATGCGAAAAAAGTGATCATTGCATCATCACAGACCAAATAAACAAATAATCATCAAATAAACGAAAATTTTTGGTTGACTGTGGACATTGACGTTAGTTCAAATGCGAGAGAGATGAAAATAGAGGCTGAAAAAAACATAGATGCTAACAAGGGAATGCTAACAGATCACCTTGGAGTCATGGGTAGTGACGTATATCACAAGAAGCGGCAATCAATCAATCAATATTTATCAGGTTCAGGTTCGTTTTTTTGGGATTTGGTTGATAGTATTCCACCGTCCTTTTCCGATTCCTTTAACCGGCATTTTCTGGATATCCCTCGAGTCTACTTGAAACGAGCTTCTGGTATTCGAGATAATCGATAACATCGCAAAACATTGAAGGCATGAACACTCCATGGTGAGTTGTTAGTATTCCCTTGTTACTTTGGGCCTAAAAGATTGAAAATCCATCGCATCCTTCTTCGATCTACTATTCGCCCCAAGGCACCTCAAGTGATTACCCATGCAATCTCTATTTTACGGCTCAGAAACCGAATCGACATCGCCAGAAATAAAAAAAATGGAAGGCAGTTATTGTTTATGTTTATGTTGTTTCAGTTATTGTTTATGAGCTACCGTCGATACTATTTGATATTTAAATAAATATATGAATTGTGAAAAAGTGCTCACTCTATATTTTCGTTGTTTGGATGTATGCCTCTGTGTCCGCACGTATATCGACTAGAAAACGCAAAATTTCCAAAATTTAATAAATCCAAAATTTCCATCATCATTAATTTCGAAACCATGCTACTGTCACCGAAACTAAAATAATCTTGTCATTCTTTGCCTTTTCTCTTCATTCAAAATCTGAATGTACTTCGATAACATGTTTCTCTTCCTTCTTTCTTCTTCCCTTCTAATTTATCAGGTAATCATAGCACTCTTAAACGGGGCGGGAGCAGTGTGAAGAGTTTCAAGCTTACTTGTGTACCCCCCCCCCCTCTTGTACTCTAATTATGACAGGTCAACTGCGCCTGTTACTTCAAGATTTATACAAACGTGAAATACAATCGTATTTCTCGTCTAATCCAATGTGAATCAGTAAGTACACAATATCATATCAACTTTACAAGAATTGACATCCATAATAATATTATGATACAAAATATTAAAAGGTTCTGACTTGTAGACAAAGTGTTTTTCATGTTCATGAGTTTGTAGATCGCATGTACAAAACACTTCAGACTCCCGACGTACTGCTGTGGCATACAAGGATGGTGTTTGTGCTCTTTTGGAGGTTAATCAAGCAACTAGTTCGACATGCTCCGCCCCCGTTACAATAATCAGGAAATGCTCAGCAAAAAGTAAATTTGTTTATGTATTCATTTCCGATCTGCGAAAACTCTGTGTGTTCTTTCAGAAAAAAAAACAGGTTATTTCAAACTTTTTTAACTGGTTTTTTTTCCAGATGATGCTGCCGACTCGTGCAGTGAAATCAGCGCAGCCCCTTTATACTACACCGTCTTCAATATTTTAACTTTCCGATTCGAATATGACTCGGAGAAGACGGAGAAGATTAAATGTGAAGCGGACCAATACGGACTAGAGACATGGGTCGGAGGCGTGGATTTATTAGGACCTTTCAGAGAAGGTGAGGTATCATATCAAGATATAAGCAGACTATATGTTAGATTAAAAAGAAAGTAAGTTCCGATAAGGTTTCACTATGACTTACAATCAAATACTAACAAAAAAAAACAATATAATATTAAATAATAACGTATAATAATCACGTAAATAAATAATAATATTTAACTCGGCACGGCACGAAGAGATACATCATCTTCGATACTGCGATTTATTCCTGAAAGTTGTGATTTCGGGGAATGAAAATCTTCTTGGAATTGCTATGCTTCTTCATTCTAATTTCGATGGTGATTTGGGCATGTTGGTTCAGCCTCTGTAATAGCAGTTGGAAAAAAGATGAGATATAAAGAGTGCGCGGCGGATGCCAGACGGGTTTGGTGATGTACATTACAGAGGATGTGCTTGCGAGATCGCATCCAATGATTCTCTCTATCCGAGATGCTCCGCTCTGAGATGCGCCGCTCCGACTAATCAACTATCGTCTTATTATTATGGGATTGTGAAAACACACCAAGGTGTTGTGAAAAGTCGCCACTGCATCTCTTTTGCCCGCTATTCCCATCTCTTTCGCATTCTGAACTAACGTGTGGGATGTATTCAGAAATCTTATCAGTTTGTGTGTGCTTGAACATCACTTTCTTTAGAAGTTCAAAATGGTAGTTCTAACAGCTCTGGTGTTTCTTTAAAATTTTCCATGAAGTAGCTGAGTTGAGTAAAAGAAGCGGGGAGGAAACGCTAATTGTAAGAAAATGTTTAGATTTTATCATTTTCTCTCTCTAGATCACTATTCTTATTCTTCCACATACACCTTTGAAATACTTTAACACCTTGATAAAGTACCAGCTGTGTAGAGACTTGGGTCGGAGCTGTCAATGCTTTTGGATCTTTAATAGAAGATGTTAATTAAAGCTCTATAAATTCATATTGCTTTTTTCTGCTCTTATCTGATCTAGCCTTGAATTATCACTGACAGTGATCACCCGTAGGACTTCGTGTGCTTCGAATAAATGGTTTACCTTTTACCGCTTTATCTGATTTCTTTGAGGATATATAACAAATGGAGAAATGATATACACAGATGGGCAATTGCCTCCAATATTCCCTTTGGCAGGCAATAATGATTCTATATGGTGCAAAGGAGGCTACATCAATGTGAGTTTACAAAACCGGTGCTGTTGTACTGCATTTCTTTCTACCCAAATTGACTTTATTGAAAACGTTATATTGCTGCACTTTTCTCCTTTGGTGGGGGATTCAGCGCTGGGAATTTTTGTTTCTGAATTTTCTGTTTGTTTTATATTTCAGGCCATTTTGGAGACCAGAAAATTTTCTGACCAGAAACAGAAAATATACCTTTATAACAGAAAATAAAAAAAATTTGATATACTTTTCAGGAAAAAGAAGAAAAGAAGATTTTATGTTGCATTTACAAATAGTTATTGAAATACCGTAAACCGAGAGCAAACTTGCCCAAATATAGACAAGAGTTCCTTTCCCTACTTGTGTTCACCATTTGTCCACATGGTAGCCCAAAATCAGCGATTCCTCTTTACTTAGGCTTGCATTTGTCAGGATACCGGAAAATCGTTTGCAAACTATCCCCCTACTCGTGCAAATTTAATCTTCATGTAGATACGGCCGGAAAATTCGTGATCGGATTTCGGTATCTCGGTTCTGGAATTCGGATCTTGGTATCCCGATATTGTAGCTAGTGAAGCCTCTGTTTTCATCCCTTTGTTTCTATAGTGTTAAAATATGGTTTTTTTTCGTTGGCCGCTAGTAAATAAAAATGTTTCGAAATGGGTTTTGTAACCAAACTAATAAAATCATTGAGAAAATGAGGATCAAAGATTTTATGACATTTTCTGTTTTTTTCTGAATTTTTTTTCTGCTATTTGAAAACAGTATTTTCCGTTTTCTTATTTCACAAAAAAATAATTTTGTGTCCCTGCCCTGCTCGTGAGTTAGCGCTGTCACGCCTCCCTCATGGACAATATTACTGCATGTTGTTTTGGGTTACTGTGGGTTTTTTCACACACCTTTCGAGAGATCGATTTCGACGTCGCTTGTGACGGTTTTTTACCCCCTCGGTATTAGATACATCATCTATATTTAAATTTATTTGCAGCTATGGAAGAACAACAAAGTAATATGTTCGAAGAATCAACTTCCTCTTACAATTAACTTCCCTGACTCGACTTGCCGATTTACGGATTTGGTAGATGGAACGCATCGAATTTCATGCACAAAATAGAGAAAACACCCAAAAACATGTAAAAAACCTTCACTTGAAAACTATCCACAGAAAGAAATAATAATTATATTAATATGGCTATTTACATATTGTATGCCTCTCGGTTTCGTTTTCCCTTGTGAATGTATTTCATGCTATTAATATTCTTAATATGAGATAAAGATATTAATGTTAAATTAATGGCGTTAATATAGATACATTTCATGAAATAAGGCAGTAGATCCAGAACGGGAACGTTTTGTTCTTTCTTGAAATCACCACGCACGCTTTTCGTTTATTCATTAGATGGAAATTTACAGCATAATCACGATTCGTATCATTCGTATCACAATTTCAATTTGACCATAATTTGATCACTTAACTCATGATTGCTATCAGACTTTACATAATTCCCATTCACAATGTCCCATTTCCTTTTCTCTTTATCTTCATTTCCTCCTCTACATATTCTATAGAATCTCATTGTCAGTTGACCTCTACAGGGGCGGACTCAACTCTCTACCTCTGCATCTCCCTTTCTTGATCCACGGGCGAAAATTTATATGCATAAGTTGTCTGGATGTATGCCACTGTATACTGATCGACTAGAAAATGCACTTATTTTGTCCATCAACATTAACTGCGAAACCATGGTTATGCCACTGAAACTACAGGAATTGTCTCTTCCTTTTCTCTTCATACGAAATCTGAATGTCGTTCACTAACATGTTTCTCTTCCTTCTTCCTTCTTTCCTTCTTATTTATAAGGTAATCATAACACTCGTACACGAGGCCAACATTCGTAAACGGACCGGTGTCAAGAGTTTCAAACTCACTCTTGTCCTTGTAAGAGGCCGGATCTGAGAAAATTTACAATTTTGCCCCCTCCCCGGACATTGCGCGAGGGTTTTCGATATGGGTCCCCATACTCATAGGGCCTGGAGGGTCTTTGACCTTGTTTACAAAAATGATGACGTCACCGCCTGTATTGCTCAATGCGGCGCAAAAGCGCCGGGTTCGTCGAAAATCTCGAAAATTCGTAATTTCTCAACCGAATGAGCTAGAACTAAAATTCTTTTTGCAGTATGTTAGGCATGCCCAGAGTGCACCACAGCACCATTGGGATTGAAATTTGCCCAACTCTGACATCGACTTTTTGAATGAGACTTTCACATTTTGCGATTTCTTTGTATCTGAGATTTAGTTCCGAGCACAATTTTCTTTATAGGGTTTTACCTCACTGCCATGGGCATGATGCCCACCCATGGCCATTATCGGATTCCGGGTCAATCTGAACGAAAAAGTGCCTTGAATGATCATCGCTCGGTTCCAGGTCGGCTTTTCCCGGCATTTTCCACTGACTCTCTAACGTAATCAAGCCAAATGTAGATCATATTGTATTATTGAGACATCCAACGAATATTTATCACCATCGGAGTTGAATCCGTGATTTTTTCGAACCATGACCCGGGGTTCATGGTCTAGAATTCATCATTCGAAAAAAGGTCATGGTTCGAAATGGACCGAAAAAGTCAGGATGGAGAATCTTCAAGTACTATGCGCCAATGTATGCTATAGAAGCCCAGTGATATATTATATCAGAAAGTAACGTATTCCATCAGTGGTGGAATCGAGAACTAGTTTTTTAACAAAGAATCTATAATAGAAAAAAAACATTAGCTTGCGATACCTGTCCTATGCTGGTTTCAGTTCCTATATAGATAATACTGTACTACTGTATTGGTGTATATTCTAAGGAGGGCGTAACACTATCCTTTGTCATCTATTTCATTAATGCCCATGGCAGTGAGGTACCACCCCATAAAGAAAATTGTGCTCGGAACTAAATCTCAGATACAAAGAAATCGCAAAATGTGAAAGCCTCATTCAAAAAGTCGATGTCAGAGTTGGGCAAATTTCAATCCCAATGGTGCTGTGGTGCACTCTGGGCATGCCTAACATACTGCAAAAAGAATTTTGGTTCTAGCTCATTCGGTTGAGAAATTACGAATTTTCGAGATTTTCGACGAACCCGGCGCTTTTGCGCCGCATTGAGCAATACAGGCGGTGACGTCATCATTTTTGTAAACAAGGTCAAAGACCCTCCAGGCCCTATGAGTATGGGGACCCATATCGAAAATCCTCGCGCAATGTCCGGGGGGTTGTCACTTTTCTCAGATCCGGCCTCTTAAGAGCTCGGATCTGTAAGACTCAAGCATGGTCCGGACATTTAGCCAAGAATTTTGATTCAGGCCACTCCACTTTATGGGTGTAGGGTAGCTTGGGCCCACATTACAAAATGGTACCCAAAGTGGCCCTAGCAGTTGAATGCGGCGTGCCAGGTGGGCGCCAAGTTCGAAAACTCGATTTTCATATTTTTTCAACCGAACAAGCTAGAGTCCAAATTTCTTCGGCATTGTGTTATACATGCCCAATGTGCACAGAAACACTATTGAGATTAATTTTAAGCAATTCCTAGACTGATTTATTGACCCGACTTTTCGATTTTTTTCGATTTCTCGGCATTTGAATTTCAATTCCGCAAAAGTTCTCTAGTTTATCATGGAGCCCAACGACTAGTGCGTGTAACCCTGCTAGGCGGAAATTAATCTTGGATTGCGCTTGTCGTAAAAAATCGGTCTGAGTGTTTCCAACTTGACTCAGAATCGTTATTTCATGATTTTTGCTGTATTTTCCAAACGATTAGTGCGGAATTGTGGTCTACTCAAAGTTTAGAGGTGAGACTAGTAAAATGAAACAAGAAGATCAATTTGAAATCACTTGGATCAATTTGAAAATTTCGATTTTCACGACCTAATGATGTGAAGAATATTCAGACAATGCTTAATGGCAGATCTCTCCTTTCAACCATTTTTCGAAAAGTTTCATGTTTAATGCGTGCGAAAAAGTCAGAATTGTGCTTGAATCAGTTTCCAACTTACTTTCTGTAACATTCTATAAGTACTTTGCAGTGTACATAATCAATGGAAATCGATTTCTTCAAAAATGAGCCGAATGCCGTGATTTCAGTTCTACTATGTTTACTCACCATGAAACTTCGCATTGTCATTGTCATTTGCTAATTGTCGCAGCATTCCAGTCGAAAAAAAAATGCAATATTTCAGAAATTTTCCATGAAAGTAGGCACTCAAATTTATTTTTTTGAATTTTCGAAAATAAACGATTTTCATATTGATTATGTACATAGCAAAGCACTAAGACAGAATGTTACAGAAAGCAAGTTGGAAACTGATTCAAATACAATTCTGATTTTTTGCACGCATTCAGCACGAAAATTTTCGAAAGAATGGTTGAAAGGAGAGATCAGCCATTGAGCATTGGCTGAATATTCTTCACATCATTAGTACTTCAGAATAAGCCGCATATATGAAAATATTTAAAACTTGAGAAATTTTGAACTTTTCAACCATGACCCAGGGTCGTGAAAATCGAAATTTTCAAATTGATCCAAGTGATGGGCTTCTTGTGTCATTTTACTCGTCTCACCTCGAAACTTTGAGTAGACCAGAATTCCGCACCAGTCGTTTGGAAAATACAGCAAAAAATCATGAAGTAACGATTCTGATTCAAGTTGGAAACACTCAGACCGATTTTTTTCCGACACGCGCTATCCAAGATCGATTTCCGCCTAGCAGGGCTACATGCACTAGTAGTTGAGATCCATGATATACTAGAGAACTTTTGCGGAATCGAAATTGAGATACCGAGAAATCGAAAGAAAACCGAAAATTCGGGTAAAAAAATCAGTCTAGGAATTGCTTAAAATTAATCTCAATAGTGTTTCTGTGCACATTGTGCGTGCATAACACAATGCCGAAGAAATTTGGACTCTAGCTTGCTCGGTTGAAAAAATATGAAAATCGAGTTTTCGAACTTGGCGCCCACCTGGCACGCCGCTTTCCACTGCTAGGGCCACTTTCAGTACCATTTTGTAATCAGGGCCCAAGGCACCCTACACCCATAAAGTGGAGTGGCTTGAATCAAAATTCTTGGCGAAATGTCCGGAATCTGGCCGAAATGCTCGAGTCTTACAGATCCGAGCTCTTAATTAACATCTAAATCAATAATTTGACAGGTCACGTGCACCTGTTATATCAAGACTGAGTCTTCCGTGAAATACAATCGTATTTCTCGTCTAACGCGGCTAAGTGATGAAGGACACTGTGTTTTGCTATGTGAATTCGTAAGTATATACATACCATGTAATATTTACGTGAATTGACTTCTACATAAAAATGTCATGTTAGAGATACTTTAAAATGTTAAAAGTTGTATTTTTTAGGTTATTCTATTACAGTACAATTCAGGATTCCGACTGTACTGCTGTCGCATACAAGGATGGTGTTTGTGGTATTTTGGAGATTAATGAAGCAACTAAATCGACATGCTCCGCCCCCGTTACGATAATCACGAAATGCTCGGCAAGAAGTAAATTTGTTTATTTATTCATTGCCGATCGGTCAACTCTGTTTGACGGACAATTCTTCCAGAAAAAGGGCATTTCTGACTTTACACTTTCTTAATTTTTTTTGCAGATGATGTTCCCGAATCGTGCAGTAAACTAAGCATATCCTCCTCATTCTACAGCGTGTCCAATATTTTTAGTTTACGATTCGAATATGACTCTACGGAGAAGATTAAATGTGAAAGGGACCCTAACGGATTAGAGACATGGGTCGGAGGTGTCGATTTATTGGGACCTTTCAGAGAAGGTGAGACACCTCCTATGGTTGCATAAGATGTGGCCATTTTATGTGGAATATGATAGTGCATTGTCATGAAACCGCAATAACTATACAGATGATCATGCTTGATTTTGTGTCTGAAGGTAAAAATGTTCGGCAGGTCAAAAAATATTTCGGTTCTCTAAAATATAAAGAGGGCGAGGCGGATGGCAGGCGGGTTTGGTGGGATGCATTAGAGAGGGTGTGCGCGCGAGATGGCATTCAATGATTCTCTATGTCACACTCTCCACTAGGGTGGCGAGAATGACTCTTCACTCACCAGTTCCCCTGGCAGTCTTGTGCAAGTACTCGCGAGAGAGGTCATTTACGACCAGGGCTGGGACACAAAACGTTTTCTTGACACAAAAATTTTGTGTACACAAAAAACACAAAAATATTTTTTTGTGTACACAAAACACAAAAAAACACAAAAAAATTTTCCACTAGATCTATAGCTAATAAATGGGTATTTTTCGATATAGAACTTTCATATGAGCAAAACAACATGCAATAGCAATTCAAAACAGAACTACGACTCAGAAACCACGAGTTTGGTCTTTTGCTGAACGAAAATGGAGATAGCAAGCTTCGAATTATCGATAATACGAAATTTTAGATCAAAATCGTCCCATTATTGCAAAATCTACAATGTTGCTGATAAAATTATATCATACGTTTCGAAAAATGTCATCGATTTTCTTCATGAAAATCGGAAAATTGATACAAATTTTTTGTGTTATTTTGTGTCATTTTTACACAAAATTTTAACACAAAAATTTTTGTGCCCAAAACCATGAAAAACACAAAAAAACACAAAACACAAAACACAAAATCCCAGCCCTGTTTACGACCTCTCTCTCGTCAAGTACTTGCAATGAGATCAGAAAAACACTGGTGAGCAGAAAAAAAGCAATTCTTTTTTCGATTCACTTGGGTTTTCTCTAGTCAAAGTGGTCAAAATGTGCACATCTGAATATTTTTGGAATCTACACACCAATAGCTATTCAACAAGTATAAAATCGACTGTTAAAGTACACTTTTAAATTTCGTTGATTTGTCGTGTTATGCATGCCATAAATTCGGATCAGACTATGATAATATCATATATTTTTATTATGTTAGTACAGTAAACTCGAATTACAATTAAAACTCTTCTTCATCGTCTTCTGAGAGACTCTCTAATTGATAGTATTCATTACATGAGAAATCAACGAAATTTAAAAGTGTACTTTGACAGTCGATTTTATGCTTGTTGAATAGCCACTGACATGTAGATTCCAAAAATATTCACATTTGCACATTTCGACCACTCAGAGCAGAGAAAACCGAAGTGAATCGAAAAAGAACTGTTTTTTCGACTCACTTGTGACCTCAACGAACGGCTGCCAGGGGGAACGAGTGAGCAGTTAGAGAGACTGCTCACCAGTTGGAGGGAGGCAAAACAGGTGAGTGAAGAGTCATTCTCGCCACCCTACTCTCCACCGCGCGACAAAAAAATGTCAGAGATGTGCCGCTCTGACTACTGAACTATCATTATTATGAGAAAACATCCCGCTTATCTTTCGTCCCGCTATTCCCATCTCTCTCGTGTTTTGAACTAACGTGGGAGCGGTACCAACCGATTCCTCGTGCGAATACAAGAAACTTTTACTCGAACCACTTTTAACGAGGTCTTCGAAGAATAGAGTTATTATTAAAAATTGTTTTGAAAATTAATTTCTTTGCGACGTTTCTGTAGAAGGAAAAGATTTGCTTAATAAATAATAATCAACCTTATATTAGTAGAGTCGTGAAAACTATGAAATCTACAGGGTGCGTGAAAATTACTAGCACTCATGTTCATCAGATTGCACAATCGCAGTTAATCGATATTTCGTAATACCGGTTACATCTTCATGATTCTTTCGTATAAAACTGTTCGATGTTTCAATCCGTTTAGACTAGTTAGTCAACGGTGGTTGAGGAAAACCCTATGAGATCAACGATCCCGAAACACAATCGCGAAGGAAGCCCTATATCAGCCATCCGACTCTACCACTAGCTCGGCATAGAAGGTGACCGTACTGTGCGATGAAGACCTTTGTCCGCTACTTCATCCCAGAACTGTGAGAGAATTCGCCAGAAGATCTACCGTAACCCGAAGGGTTGCATGGTCGGAATGATTTGAAAGCTCGGTATCACTGATTTATTTATTCGTAAGATTGTCAAATCTGGTCTGATGCAGAACCTGTACTGTAAACTGCTTGGTTTGACCTCACCTCAGGAACCTCAGGTCAATCTACGCAGAATAGGATGCCCTATACTTCTTGACTGGTGTCTTATCTTATCTTATTCTTTATTCCGTACGACGGTATATGTGACATTAAAAACGAATAGCAGAGGGGTTGATAGATGTCCGTCGCTTCGGTAGCGATATCGATTTAGGGTAGGATACCCTATCCTTCTTGACCGGTGTCGCATTTACGAACATTTCACTGCTTCATTTGCTGATGAAAATTTCTTTAACCTAGATTGTGGGATCATTTCACTAACAATGAGTGGCACAATCATCGCCCACGATGCCAAGGAATTCACCAAACTGGGTGGCATCACTGGTCATGCCTCGCATCCTGCCTATGTGATGGTATGGACGCGCCTATGCTCCACCTGTCTATTCCTCTCGTCTTTGTGACCCCAAGGTGGACGCCAAGTTAGAAAACTCGATTTTCATATTTTTTCAACCGAACAAGCTAGAGTCCAAATTTCTTCGACATTGTGTTATGCATGCACAATGTGCACAGGAACACTATTGAACTTGGCTTTAAAGGGAGAGTAACCCCCTTGAAAAAAACAAAGTCCGGAAAATAAGTTATGAATTCCCGCCAATCTAAAATTGGCGTCTTACAACGATAACTCTGCCACGACATACGATGTGTTGCCTGACATTGATTGAAAAGTAATTTTGCATACTAGTTTTGCATGTCACACTGATAATTTAGCTAGCTATATGCAAATCGCCATATACAGATCCAATCAAGCCTTATCTCACGCCTTATAATAGCACCTTCAACTGACACCCATAGTCTAATGGTAAGTGTCCGGTTGAAGTAACGATCGAGCCGGTTCGATTCCTGACCCTTGCTAATGATTTTTGTCATTATTTCCTATATCTGTGGCAGAGTTATCGCGTTGGGGAACAATTGCGGGAATTCAAACACTGAAAAGTAGAGGTTACTGTCCCTTTAAGCAATTCCTAAACTGATTTTTTAACCTCGGATTTTCGGTTTTTTTTTCGATTTCTCGGCATTTGAATTTCAATTCCGCAAAAGTTCTCTAGTATATCCATGTAGCCCAACTACTAGTGCGTGTAACCCTGCTAGGCGGAAATTAATCTTGGATTGCGCTTGTCGGAAAAAATCGGTCTGAGTGTTTCCAACTTGACTCAGAATCGTTATTTCATGATTTTTGCTGTATTTTCCAAACGATTAGTGCGGAATTGTGGTCTACTCAGAGTTTAGAGGTGAGACTAGTAAAATGTCACAAGAAGACCATCACTTGGATCAATTTGAAAATTTCGATTTTCACGACCCTGGGTCATGGTCGAAAAGTTCAAAATTTCTCAAGTTTTAAATATTTTCATATATGCGGCTTATTGTGAAGTACTAATGATGTGAAGAATATTCAGCCAATGCTTAATGGTAGATCTCTCCTTTCAACCATTTTTCGAAAAGTTTCATGTTTAATGAGTGCGAAAAAGTCAGAATTTTGATTGAATCAGTTTCCAACTTCCTTTCTGTAACATTCTATCTAATAATAAGGACTTTGCAATGTACATAATCAATATGAAAATCGTTAATTTTGGAAAATACGAGATACGAGAGAAAAAAAGAGATACGGGAAATGAACTAGATATTGTACGTGGTTAGAAGACATAATTTGTGTAATAAAACTGGCGGTACAATTATTTTTCGAGAAAGCATGTTTTTAGCATTACGCACACTATAGCACGCGTGTCACTGAAGAATCGAGTAAAATCCTGGGGTGGTTGGCACATTTTTTGACACCCATATATTAATAAATTTTTTTGGTAGTCTATAGGGTCCCTAACAAGATAGCAAGAGGTTTTGTCCATATCTTCATTTTCAACGTCGACAGACGTCGTCAAACTTTTTCGACGCCAAAATCGGCCGACTTTGGAGCTTTGTAGCTCTTCGTGGCGTGGTTTTGGCATCGAGTCGTCAACAGAAGTATTTCCTGAAATGCCCAGAAGAATGGACCTGCATCATTGGCTGATCGATATTTTAGTTAGTATTTTTGTAAATCGATTTTGTTAAATGGTTTTAAACAAAAATCGAAGCCGAAGGTTCGACTAAACTCGACGAGAGGATTTATTTAAACGGTATACTGAACGTTTTTGTAAGTGGTTGCGCTCGGAAGTTATGGGCATTTCAAGATTTTTTTGATTGTTAAATTCGTGTGGTTTCCAGCACAAGTCATCCTGATTGGTTGATAAACTCTTCTATCAACATTCCAGGGGTTCGATCCTCCTTGCCGCAGTGATCTTTTACTGGTTTTGCAGTTGATAAAATTGAAAAAAAACTAATAATGAATTTACAAGGCAAATTGAAATGTTTGTGATTAAGAAACCCAGAAAAGATAATACACTTTAAATTATCAGTAGGTGTAAACTATAACAGGACGAGAAAGAGAAGAGTTGTGGATGAGTCGGGTAGACTCGGAGCTGGACGATGAGGGAGGAGGGAGAGGATGAGGACGAGAAAATTTTTGGACAGCACGAAGATGAATGTTTTAGGATGGTGGTCGAAGAAGAGCGTGATGAAATATTCCTATGAATTTGAAGCCTCTTTGTTGTCATATTGTAATTGGCATTCAAAGTGATTAATATTCATTGATTGGTTATGATTTATGAATTGAATTATGGAAATGAATATTCAAAAGTTATCAAAAATAGTTAGGACATGTACTAGAACAACAGTAAAACTAATGAGAATGTGCGAATTGTTGATACGAGGCAGAAGAATGGGTAGATCACTGGCTGCGTCACTCTTCTCTCGTGTGATCGCACGCAATGAAAATCTTGAAATGCTCATAACTTCCGAGCGCAACCACATACAAAAATGTACAGTATACCGTTGAAATCCTCTCGTCAATCTCTGTCTATTGAGCTATAGAAAACCTTCGGCTTCGATTTTTGTTTTTAACCCTATAACAAAATCGATTTACAAAAATACTAATTAAAATATCGACTTGGCAATAATGTAGGCGCATTCTCCTTGTCATTCCAGGAAAATCTTCTGTTAACGACTCGACACGAAAACCACACCCCGAAGAGCTACAGAGCTCCATAGTCGGCAATTTTCGGCGTCCAAAAAGTTTGACGACGTCTCTCGACGTCAAAAATGAAGATATGCCAAAAAGCTCTTGCCACTTGACCCTATGGACTATCAAAAAATGGCCTCTGCTCATTTTCGACTTTTTCAATGTGCCACCGTTTATTCGAACCTTATGCGACACGCGCGATAGATGACATTTCTGAGAAAGAGTTCGAACCATACCTGTCAGCTCACTGTACGATCAAAATTGACCGAGTTATGATCGTTTATATGGTAGGCCACAAAAATCGATAATCTGCGATTTCGGCCCAATCAAGTAGCTAGGCTTTCTAATGAGCCCCAACCACATCTACGAAAGGACTTTCATCGAAATCGGAGACATAAACTTTTTCCTTGTGGCAGAATGGGCCGATTTTGCTACACTTTTACAGGAGATCCACATCAAACAGGATTTTTCTCTCTCTCATAAAGCTTCGCCGAGTCCGATCAATTCTCATTCGTATATCTGTCCTTATCTGATTTTTTTTCAGGATATATAACAAAAGGAGTACTGTTAAACACAAATGGGGGATATCTGCAAATACACTCTATCATTGGATCGAAAGATTTCATGAAGTGTGAAGGCAACGTCTATGTGAGGATATAAAATCATCTTTGTTTAAAGATGGAGACCCTCGAGTTTTTTCGTAACAAGACTGTTCGGATAGAATGATAGAGATTTATCACACGAACCGAATGACATATTTCATATTGCGTGATGATATGTTTGAAGCTTGTTGTGCGCATTGAAAGCACAACTTTTCAGGTAAGTAGAGAGTGCCTGTCCGATTTGCATACTTGACTCTCTCACTTTCCCATTGTCACTTGCGCAAATTTTCATACAATACATATTAACATTCTATCCCATGTTAATCGTTGCGGGAGTCAGTCATGCTAACTCAAGGGTCTCCTTCTTTAATGCAATATTTTTTTCTACGCAGACTGACCTTTTTGGAAAGAGTTATATTACTTTTGTTCTATTGGCCATATAAAACACATGTATGTTGGATACGAATTTGTATGTTAGATATTAATTTTGGTATATGTATATAGTATCGACCAAAAGTTATGGGAAACTTTTTCATTTTTTTATAACTTTTGGTCCAGGAAAGTGATCGTTACGGTCAATGTGCAGAATTTATCAAGAAATACAACCATGATGTGTTGGTGTATGTAATTAGATCAGTTCACTGTTGCGTAGTGATGATGCAATCGAGGTAGTGATGATACACTCTTTTGAAAATTTATATTTCTTTAGTAAAAATTCCTGTTCTTCTGAAGCATTGTGAGAGTGGAGACATCCGCTAGGAAATGAAGAGCTATGAATACCCTAATCTGGGGATAAGCAATACTTGCCACTAGCATTTTAACAGGTCGTTAGCACATCTAGCTGAGTTTTAAATTTTGGGGATCAGATTTGCAAAACTGTTACAGCTTGAAATCGTAGTCGGAGCCATTCCGATTTCTTTGACTGTGCAGCCCTAGTGGATGTCTCCACTCTCACAATGCTTCACAAGAACATTTTGACTAATGAAAAATAAATTTTCAAAAGAGTGTACTCCGATTGCATAATCACTACACAACAGTGAACTGATCAAATTAACCAACACATCATGGTAAATTCTGTACATTGACAATTTATATGTAATTGCAGGTATGGGAGAACAACGCTCTTCTATGCGAACTGACCGAGATTACATTAAATAATGCGTTCAATAATTGTGGAGTTACGGATTTGGTCGAAGGAACACATCGAATTTCATGCACTAAAGATATATAAAATCATACTCACAATCATTTTTGAGAACACATAATTATTATATTATTATGGTTATTTATTTGTTGTCTGCCACATTTGTCTTGTGATTGTATTTCCTAAATATTCTGCTATTAATATTCTGAAATTGAAATAAAGATGTTAAATTCATACATTTCGTGAGGGGGGCGCCCGTTTCGGCAACAGATCATAAATCGGTTGGGAGATGGCCTATTGCATTAAAAGTTGTATCATTGTTATCAGTAGGAGTGCACGGTATTGTGCTACCGTAACCGTTGGGAATCGCGAACTAATTTTTTTCATTCGATAAATACTAGCTGCCATTATACCAATAGTGAACCAACTTTTATCTTTCTGGATACCGTAACCCAAACAACTGTAATCAACCAGGGAGTTGCTACAAGATGATGGTTATGTGTTATGAAATGTGAATCAGTAAGTAAAAATTTAGTCGAATTTACATGTACTTCTAAAAATGTAGTGATGGAGATAAATAGTATTAAAATGTTGTCTTTTAAACAAGGTGATTTTCTTATACATGATTTTGTGGATCATATGTACAAAACAATTCAGACTCCCTACTGTACTGCAGTGGCATACAAGGATGGTGTTTGTTGTCTCTTGAAGAATAATGAAGTATATTCTTCGACATGCGCAGTCCCCGTTCCCATAATCAAAAAATGCGCAGCAAGAGGTAAATTTGTTTGTTTATTCATTTATAACCTGTAAAACACCGTTTGAAAACGTTCAGAAAAAGGCCATCAACATAAAAAGGATCAAAATTTTCAAAAATTAGTAACATTTTTTAATAAAATTAACAATTTTGGAACGAAAATGACAATTTATTTGAGCAAAAAGATATATTTTATCATGTAAACAGCTTCAATTAAGAATGACACAGTTTCAATTCTTGCATTTCCATTATATCGCTAGTGAAAATTTCGTGCGTTGATATTTAAAAAAAAACAAACAAAAGTGAGGGAGTGTTCAATGACAAATGGTCTAAACTTATTTTGTTCTATTTGATGCGCTGAAAATTATCATTTTAATTTTTAAAAAAATAACTGTTAAAGTATAAGCAGAAAAAAATAACTATGAAATGAAAATTCGAAAAAAATGAATTAATCCTGCCTGAGACGTTCCCTAACAACCTCGCGCCATAGACCTCGATTCTATTGATTGAACATGGCAAAATAGTTTGCCTCGTCTTAATTTAATTTATATTTTTCTACAAGTAATTTAAAGTCATCTGCTCATATCAGTGATTAAGGAAATATCGATAAAAAAAAACAAAGAAAAAGAAGCAAAACAATTATAACCGCAAGAATGTAGCCCATGCTTTATTTTGAATTCGTTATTTCCTTTTATATTTTCTCAAGCCGGGCCTTGAGTCAACAGAAATGGAAAACAATAAAAAAGAACAAAAACACAAATATTCTTCAGCTCGTTTCCTACTTCCTTCATTTTTTTTTGATTTTTTTCGAATTTTTCGATTTTTTCGAAATATAAATTCGAAAATTTTTCGTTTTTCGAATCGAAAATCTTTTTTCGCACACCCCTGAGCACGATCCACTGATCGTCTATAGTGATGAATCGAATGTTTCAATGGACACTATTGAGTAGGAAGGGATACCGTATCATATGTGGTCGCACCTGTCAAGAATATGGATGAAATCGATGGAAAAAAAAAGAGATTTAAAAAAAAGATCTTTCGTGCATCATTCAAAATAAAATAGCTGAAAGTTATATGGAAACATGCGTCTCTTTCATTTATTTGTAAATGAAGCTTGGAGGAAATTTAGGAATATGTTTAGATTTCACCACCTTTTTTTCACTTTTTTTCTTATTCTACCACAAATACCTGAATTATACCTTTAAATGTCTTTAAAACGCGTTCTCCATAAGAGCGGCGGGGGTATGGCACAATGTTTCAAAATCATCCTAGGTGACTCATATTTCATGGTTGGAGTCCCTAGGGGCCGTGTACACTTCAGTCAAAAAATTGACCCAAATTATCGATTTTTGATCTACCAAAAGTCGAAAAATTAAAGTGTGATTTCCATGGCATGTTATATACCATTTGATAGAGGATCCAACGTTATATAAGAATACCAAGTTTCACAAGTTTTGATAACTCCGTGTTCGAGAAATATCCGATTTTCCGAATTTTGACCAGGTTTTTTTGTTTTGATCTAATGGCATACTATGTTACTATTATTTCCAGGGCATGGATTTCTGATATGTTATGTAAAAATGAATGGGCTATCCGAATATCACACTTATTTGGACCCGCCTTATGCCAGGCATACTGATATCGCCAGTCTTACTAGGGAAGGCCGTGTGTAATGGTAGAAACTACGGGGAATGGCCTGCATAGCGATAATCAGCATGGTCGACTTAGTAAGAATCAACTTTTAAAGTCTGCAATTTATCGATTTTGTAAAATGTCAAACCCGGCTCATATACGCGGCAAGAGTGAAATAATGGCATACAGTTAAGATGAGAGGAGGGGAGGGATAACTGCGGAAGGATGAACACTCACTATCAACCGTGCTGTGGTGTAGTGGTAAGCATGCGTGGTCGTAACTTTTTGTACACGAGTTCGATTCCCTCAAGAGAAATTTTTTGTCAGTGTAAAGTTCATCAAAGCACATTGCTGTTTCAATTTAAATAAAGTCGGAAATATCAACTTCTTTTGTTTTTGCAACTTTTTTTCGCTCTCTTTTGCTTATATTGGACTTGTTTATTTCAGGAATTTGATGTTAAATCCAATACCAACTTTGATTGAACCCGGTAGATACATGCTTTGCAAGTTGTTGTGTTGTAGTTTGATCGATTAGTTGCGCACGCTTCCCGCCTTTTATCGATTTACTCTTTAGCGTGATGATTTCGCTTGATCTACGCTGTTTTTTAAATTGTGTTTGAATGGGTGTCTCTGCAAAGGTCGTTTCTGCATTTTTGGCCCAAAAGTTTGGGAATGTGCTGGATTCGCCAGTCGACTCTTCTACCTTCACTCGTCCTGAAAGGACTCTCGCGGCTACACTCTACCAGACATTACGAGATGCAGAAGCTACAGCTGTAGTTATCGAGGAGGAGGAAGTCGTCGAAGGAATTCAGAAGCATGAAGTGAACGACGATAACGAATCGGATTGGAGTGATGAAGATGATCAGGAGGAAAAGAAGAAGCGTGAGGTTACTGTAGATCAGGTGACTTTTATTGATTTTGCCCTTTCGAATTTGTAATTTTCGCCTCATTTTTATTTTAATTTCAAATGTTTCATTTCAATTTTATTTCCCCCACAATTCATGTTTGGTTCAAATTGTACTAATGATTGTGATTGTGGTTTAATCGGTTGTGTCATCTGCCCTCATTGTTGTAAGTCCCACTGTTTCAAATGCTTCTTCATTGAGTCTCATCGTTGTTGATATTCACGCTGTTATACCTACAGTTATTGTTAGTTGGTTGAACATTTATGTTAATATTTTCCATTGATTCAATAAAGTTTATTCGATTTCCCACAGATTCGCAACAAGGAATAGTTAAGAAAAGAGAGCGAAAAAAAGTTGCAAAAACAAAAGAAGTTGATATTTCCGACTTTATTTAAATTGAAACAGCAATGTGCTTTGATGAACTTTACACTGACAAAAAATTTCTCTTGAGGGAATCGAACTCGTGTACAAAAAGTTACGACCACGCATGCTTACCACTACACCACAGCACGGTTGATAGTGAGTGTTCATCCTTCCGCAGTTATCCCTCCCCTCCTCTCATCTTAACTGTATGCCATTATTTCACTCTTGCCGCGTATATGAGCCGGGTTTGACATTTTACAAAATCGATAAATTGCAGACTTTAAAAGTTGATTCTTACTAAGTCGACCATGCTGATTATCGCTATGCAGGCCATTCCCCGTAGTTTCTACCATTACACACGGCCTTCCCTAGTTAGTGGTGAATTCTAACGCCCAAACGCCGACGCAGGTTCGAATCCGGGTCCCGGCCGAAATTTTTGCAAATTTTTTTCGACTCAAATTAGACTTTAAATTGTACTTTCATGCGTTTTGCCTTGTTTTCATTAATTTATTGTACGAAATAACCATCAACATTATGAGAAATAAAAACCGTCAAAACGAAAAAAAGTGAAACATTTGTGACAATTTGTGACAAATTGTCACAAAAGTTCACAAAGTGCCTATTTTTAGCGTTTTTCTAGCACTTGAAGATGTATTGTCTTAATTATTTTAGTGTGGATGTGTTTGCCAAATGAAGTAATATATGACAAAAGTAAAATAATTAATCGGGAGCGCCGCGGTGAAAAATTGGTATACTGTAGCATACTGTAGAATCTTACTGTAAAACTACTACCATCGTGCTTCCTTCGTCTAATCATGGATGTACCTTTCATTACATGACTTCCTATAGCGAATTTGCACTGTTTGGATCATGACATGGATCAGGTTGCAAAACAGGTATACTGTAGAAAATCCTACCGTATACCAGTTTCATCAAACAGCGTTCGCAGTGAATTATTTGAATCGCTTTCTTCACATGTCAATTAGGCAAGCCCAGAGATGCTCAAATACCATATTATCTAATAAAATACTTGCAACCGCGTTTTGATATCATGACACAAAAATTTCAAAATCTTGTGAACTTTTGTGACAATTTGTCACAAATTGTCACAAATGTTTCACTTTTTTTTCGTTTTGACGGTAGTATCAGCGAATAGTCATGGGACGGGGGGAAAATAACGGTTTTTCTACAGTGCCACTTCTTAAAAATGCAATATTTTCAATTTTCAGATAAAATAAAATAAATATATCTACACTTGAACTCTTCAAATCTCGATAATCGTAACTTGTTCGAACATTTTTTGACAAAGAACAAAGGTCAAAGTTCAAAGATTGGATATCAAAGTTCAGCGATCGAGTAAAAAACTTTTGTGAACATTTCCTCATATACCGGAGCTTTAAAATAAGAGATTTCATCAGTAGAGGCGGAGCGACGAGAGCACTGCGTGGAAAAATGTTGGGTGATCATTTCGGCAACGGTCATTTCGGCAACGGATCATAAATCTGTTGGGAGATGGCCTATGGAAAGAAAAGTTGTATCATTGTTATCAGTGGGAGTGTACGGTATGCTACCGTAACCGTCGGGAATCGCGAACTGATTTTTTTCCTTTGACCCATGACCCGGGGTTCATGGTTGAAAATAGCCGAAGTCGAAAAATTCATGATGCTCCGAGACCAAATACTAGTTCCCATTATATCAATAGTGAGCCAGCTTTTATCTTTCTGGATACCGTAACGCGGACTACCGTAATCTAGCTACCGTACCCTACAATATTATAGCGAAATTCACGGCAAACCCCGGTTCGATTACGGTAGCTCGGGTTATGGTATCCAGAAAGATAAAAGTTGGCTCATTGTTGATATAATGGTAACTAGTATTTGATCTCCGTCCATCATGAATTTTTCGACTTCGCCTATTCTCAACCATGAACCATCATGGGTCGACTGGAAAAATCAGTTCGCGATTCCTGACGGTTACGGTAGCACAATACCGTACACTCCCATTGATAACAATGATACAACTTGTGTTGCCATTGGACATCTCCCAACAAATTTATGATCCGTTACGATCGTTGCCGAAATGATCAGCCCCCGGAAAATTTCCTTCTACAGATTGTTTGCCCCAAAATTTAAAACTCTTCTTCTCTATTCGCTAACAAGTCATTCTAACCATAAGTGCGAAAATGATGCTTGAAGCGAGTGATCTTTATACAGATTATGGTAGTCGTAGCTCTTTATTCGCCCTCAGGACATAAACGAACATTTTTGGAAAGACGGATTTTGAGACCCTATCGTTCAGAGGCAGGTATTCTTAAATTATGGTTCTTCCGCAGGCAACTTTGCAAATTATCAAATAATAATTTCGCTGAGTTCGCTTTGGTTATGATTCCTTTCAGACCCGCATCACATGTTATCCTGAGGTCTACTCGATTTCAGCGGCTTGGCATAGACTTATCCTTTTTCTCTTGCAGTGCTCTCGTCCCTCCGCCTCTACTGATGGAATCTCTTATTTTAAAGCTCCGGTATATGAGGAAATGTTCCCACAAGTTTTTACTCGATTGCTGAACTTTGATCTCTTATCTTTGAACTTTTATCTTTGATCTTTGTCAGAAAATTTTCAAACAAGTTACGATTACCGAGATTTGAAGAGTGCAAGTGTAGATATATTTTCTTCTTTTATCTAAAAATTGAAAATATTGCATTTTAAAGAAATGGCGTTGTCGAAAAACCGTTATCTTCGCCCGTCCCTTGACTATTGCTGATACTATATCAGTTATACAATTTTTTAATTATTTCTGATAATGTTGATGGTTATTTCGTACAATAAATTAATGAAAACAAGGCAAAACGCTTGAAAGTATAATTTAAAGTCTAATTTGAGTAGAAAAAAAATTTGCAAAAATTTCGGCCGGGACCCGGATTCGAACCTGCGTCGGCGTTTGGGCGTTAGAATTCACCACTAAGACTGGCGATATCACTATGCCTGGCATACAGCGGGTCCAAATAAGTGTGATATTCGGATAGCCCAATCATTTTTACATAACATATCAAAAATCCATGCCCTGGAAATAATAGTAACATAGTATGCCATTAGATCAAAACAAAAAAACCTGGTCAAAATTCGGAAAATCGGATATTTCTCGAACACGGAGTTATCAAAACTTGTGAAACTTGGTATTCTTATATAACGTTGGATCCTCTATCAAATGGTATATAACATGCCATGGAAATCACACTTTAACTTTTCGACTTTTGGTAGATCAAAAATCGATAATTTGGGTCAATTTTTTGACTGAAGTGTACACGGCCCCTAGGGACTCCAACCATCAAATATGAGTCACCTAGGATGATTTTGAAACATTGTGCCATGCCCACGCCTCCGCCCCTCCGCGGTAAGGGAGAATGCGTTTTAATTCCTTGATATAGTACCAACTGCATAGAGACAAGACTCGGATCCGTCAATGTTTTCGGACCTTTCAGAGAAAGATATATAAGAGGATATATTCCAGGATATATAAGAGAAGGAGAAATGATTAACACTGATGATAACTTGCCTCCAACATTCCCTCTCACAGGCTCAAAAGAATCGATACGGTGCGAAGGAGGGTTCGCCAATGTGAGTTTATAAAATCAATGATGTTGTACTACGTTTTATCTACGTAAACTGACTGTATCGCCAAAATCTGTAAAGAAGATATTGGTGCATTTTCTTCTTTTATCGTATTGATCGTGTAAAAATACTTTATTGTTTCGTACGAGAAAATCAATAATGAATATTTCATTGGTTGGCAGTGCTCCTGCTCTCTATCGTATCACACTCGTTAATAACCGATTTAGATGCGAGAGGTATCACATGAGACGGTCTCGAATCCCTCTCGACATCTCCCACTCCTACCTAACCCGACTTTCCTGCTATTTTGCTACTAGAGTAATTTCTATATTCCATGGTCTGGAACGGTTTCGAGAATTTCGATAGCGGATTTTGACCGTAGTTGAAATTAATCCTAACGATCATTGAATGCATCGTCTCTATTAACATTTATTTGCAGGGAATAAGCCTGTATGCGGGGTGATCGACCTTATTCTTGGACTAGATCAACATCTCCCGCGTTGCGGATTTTCCGATTTGGTCGAAGGAACGCATCGAATTACATGCGGATATTCCGTAGCATAGAGAAAGCAGTTGAAAAAAGATAAAAATGTTATTGTTAAAAAATCGTTCCCTCTCTAACCTGCTTCGTATTTATTCGTACTCCACTATCAAATAATCTATCAGCAATTATTCTTTACTTTTTCGTCGCATAAAGTATATTATTATTGAGTGTTTTTTCCTAACCAGGAAGCACCAGTTTCGACGGAAACGATTCTGAAAATGAGCGAATATGGGGCAAGAGTTGAGGAAGATATGTTAAAAAATGGTTCGACATTTTCAATCGATAGCAAATTTAACCATCACACCAACACTACTGGTTCTATTCCCGCCCACCGACATCAAGTTTTTGTTAATTTTTACAAGCCCCCTCAACCTTATTTTCATTGTTTTATCGTCATTCGCCGAACATTTACGTATTGAACGCTTTCATGAGATGGAAACTTACACTATGACAACGATTTTTAGATCAATCGAATCATGACAATTTCAAATTGGTCCATAATTTGGTCAACTCAATATTCCTATCTGAAATATCGCCATTCCAATTCACAATGGCCCATTTCTCTTTATATTCATTTCTTTGTCAACATGCAACATTTACAAAGCATTTATCTTATCAGCACCAAGCAAAGAAGAGTAAGGGCAGGCGGGGGAATTGCTCGGTGGTGAAAAGGACCTCCATACTTGATCAGTGGTCCCACATGCAAATTATCTTGATTGCACATGGAGAGTGAGCAATGACCAGTGGATGAGGCTGCATGGAATGAGCAGCAATTCACTTGCGTCACGGGTATCTCAAGGGCGGAAAGGAGGAGGTCTCAATTGGCAAATGGGATTTGTGATATCGTGGTGTTCTCGTGGTGTGATACCTCATGAATATTAGAGATCTTATAACATGCAAGCGAAAAGTCTCACTAGGGAATGGTCTCTGATGGTTAAAATTACGGTTAGTGACCTACATAGCGATAATCAGCATGGTCGCATATCCGCCGCACTAAAGACAGCCAAAAAGTTGCATTTTTTTTTGTTTTTTCACTTTTTGAAAACTAGTTCGATTCACCCGACAGCATTTCATGTCTGCATGGTAATTCCAGCAAAAAATTGCCGTTTTAATGGAAATCAAGTCGAAAAAATCTTCCTTGGCTGTCTTTCGTGCGGCGGATATGCGACAGGTTTCGTTTAAAAAATCGATCAACTGCAGCTTTTGACAGTTGATTCTTACTAAGTCGACCATGCTGATTATCGCTATGTAGGTCACTAACCGTAATTTCAACCATCAAAGAAACCATTCCCTAGTAAAGTCAATTGTTTGAATCCTTGCATGATCCAAGTAAAATTCGTGCAATTAATGGCATGATCATGCATGGATTATCCGTGATCATGCATGGATTCTGTCATTCCATGCATGATCACGGAAAATTCGTGCTTGATCACGAACCACGGATATTCCATGCATGATCATGCAAGGAATGTCGAATTATGCGTGGTTATTCCTGTATTGATCATGCAATGATTTCAACACCAGAGGTAGGTATTTTCGAGACATAACAAAAGTTCCCATTTTGGATTTATTGACTGATTTCATGAAATGTAATATAACACGATGGAGTGAATGATATTTTTATGTCAAATGAAATTCATTTACAACACATGAAAAATGACGCCGTGTGGCGGTAATAGATGAATAGCAATAATAATGAAATGATTATTATTATTATTATTATTATTATTATTATTATTATTATTATTATTATTATTATTATTATTATTATTATTATTATTATTATTATTATTATTATTATTATAATTATTATTATTATTATTATTATTATTATTATTATTATTATTATTATTATTATTATTATTATTATTATTATTATTATTATTATTATTATTATTATTATTATTATTATTATTATTATTATTATTATTATTATTACTACTATTACTGGTATTTGTCAATATTTAGGATTCTGAGCATACAATTCGATGCGTTCCATAGGTCAAATCCTTAACTCCGCAACTCGAGTCATGATTATCAAAAATAAGACTGGTCGTCAAGCATAGAAGAGTGTTCTTCTCCCATATCTGCAAATAAATATAAATTTATATGATACATCCAATATACGAGGGGGTTAAGAAATGTTGGAATTTCCATAAAAAATCCAAAATCCGCGATCTCTTGAAATTTCGTGACATCGTTTGTGAAAAACAGACGGTAGTCCAAAAAACGGAATGTAAAACCGGCAGGAATATTGCCCCAATGCACTTGAATGAAAGAAATACTGGCTTCTTTCTGTTGACTAAAAGAACAAAAAAGCGTTCACAGCGAATTATTTAATTTATCGAATTACAAAACAATACTAGTAAATAATATAATGCCGCAATACATATAACCTATTTCTAAATAAGTGTGACATAAAGTCAGCTTGTGTTGAAAAAAGGAAGTGCAACGGCACTGATTTTGAAGCTCACATTGGTGTAGCCTCCTTGGCATCGTATAGAATCAGTCGAGCCAGCGAGAGGGAATGTTGGCGGTAATTCCTCATCAGTGTTTATCATTTCTCCTTCTGTTATATATCCTTAACGCAACCAGTGGCCGTATGCAAGAACAGTTGAAAATAGGACGTCATTAACGTAGGCGGAGTCGTTTTCCAAGAATCCTCCGCCTACGCTAATGACGTCACATTTTCACGGAAAACGGTTTCCCCGTTGTTCTTGCATACGGTCACAGATTAGAATTGGTACCACTAATGAGAATTGATATACATAGAAAGAATTCCCTAGCACTGTTTCTTTACGGAATTCTTCCCTCAAAGCCGATGAGTCATAGGAAAACGAATCATTCATCTCGAGCCGTATTTTAGGTACATATATAAATATAAATCCAACACCCTAAAAAGCAGCGTTCACAGTCAAGAACATCCCTGTTCTTTCGTAGCCGCCTTATTCCCCGATGTAAACCACATGTAGTCCAAGCTCGTTGTGTGTCCAAGAATGTTATAATCCATCATCAAGATGCCAAGGAATATTGTTAATTAATATCAAGTGATTAGGTTATTTCTTCCTCAAGGAATCAAGGAATATATTTTAATTTATTCATCCAGAATTAAGGAATCTTGATATCTATCATCAAGGAATATTGCTAATTGTTGTCATTTTTCCCTCCTCTTGTCAGTGATCCCGCAATATCACCCTATCAACAGTATGCATCTGCTTCCGAGTTGAAGGCTGCCATAAGAAAATGAGTGGGACGACATAGATGTCTAAGTGATTTCTGCCCTCTATGAAAGCATGCCCATTCGGATCTTCGGTCCCATCTCGAGGAACTGTCTTAACGTTGATTACTAACATGTTTTTGATCCGTTGCTGTTATGCAGAAGTTTGAAAAAAAAAGTCATGAAAAATCAGGGTGTCCTATCATTATGTCGCGGCGTTATTTTCTCATTGATGGGGAAATTTTTTTCATGCTGCGGCTACCGTAGTTAGTTTCTAAATAGTTTATACCTCTCTTTATTTACTTTTTTGTACATTCACCATTCGTCCGGAAGCACATAGTTTTAGGGGTGTCCTATAATTATTATGCCGCGCACTGTACACTAATCACGTTAGTTCAGCCTCTGTAATAGCGGGGCAACAATGATGGAAGTGCAAATCACGTTTTCAAACTTATAAAGAGGGCGAGGCGGATGCCAGGCGGGTTTGGTGAGCTGAATTAGAGAGGGTGTGCGTGCGAGAAGGCATCACATGATTCTCTCTGTCACACTCTCCGCCGCGTTACCAAACCTGTCTGAGGTGCGCCGCTCTGACTAATGAACTATCGTCTCATCACAATGAGATTGTGAAAACACACCAAACTGCGCACCACAGTGATGGCAAAAGTCGCCTCAGCATCTCATTCGCCCCGCTATTCCCATCTCTCTCGCATTTTGAACTAACGTGTAATAGTAAAGTGATCACCACTTGGGAACTGATAGTTTCCCAATAACAGGCAGCCGGTAAATACTCCCTATCCCCAGGTTTAGCGCTTCCCCTATTTCCCTTACCACCCATAACACCCGTTCTATTTATCCTCATTTTAGTTGTAGTCAGCGGTCGTCGCCTGTAAGTCTCCGTCGCCTAATATTGAATAATTGTGGTGGAATTTGGAAATAAAGAAAGATTTTGATTCAGAGTCTTTGTAGTTAACCACAAGAGATAATCAGTAGCCAGAGCCGGGAAATGACACTGGAAAAAGTCGACCGCCTTACTGTAAGCCCACCACAATACAAGTACTCTTTTGCTTTTTTTGCTTCTCAAATATACCGGGTCCCCTCACAAAACAAAAGGTATATACAAGCGAATGTGTACGTGTAATGAGAAGAAACTGAGCGAATAAAAACGGCCCTTTGCACGTGCATTATACATTAAATTCGAACAAAATTGAATTTTTTTTGCATTTTTCCAAAGGAAGACCGAAGAAAAACAAAAAAATGTACGAAGTCAAAAGAGTCTTAGAATTCAACGAGGAATCGATTGGTACAGTGCTGGCCAATATTCTAACATATTTTGGTTTTTCACCCATAACTTTCTTCGCAGTCAACCGTTTCTCTTCTTTTTTTAGTATGTTTGTATAGATGATATTGTGATATAGTGACCCTATTTTTATCGATATTGGATCACATACAACAGAAGAGTGTTCAATTTACGAAAAATGACAATTTTCAGCGAATTCAACACCTGGGCATATCGGCCATTGGGGTCACCGGGGCAGGTTGGATTCAGTTCTACGTGTGGAATCTGTGTGCTGCAATGACTGTTGGAAAGTATCAAGGTGTGGGGTTGATCAGGTTATCGACGATGGAGGCGAGAATCGCAGCCGCAGCGCGTTGAAGCTGCTCGGACTTCTCGGCCGCGTTCTTTTCCTTTCTCTTCCTTCTATCCCTTCACAGCACGCTCCAACACCTCATATGTGCAGGATGATGTTCAAAAAGGATAATTCACTATGTAGGTCCATCTTCCGGACTCTACTACGACTAAACTAGGCGGAAACATGGAGCGGACCTGTGCTTGAGATCGTTATCCTACACCATAACGAAGGCGCGGCGGTGCGTGGCGCGGACCCAGTTCAGTATCGACTTCTCCCAGATGTTCTCGAAGCTGTAGCTATCGTAAATGTCCTACATCCGAAACCGGTTACCCATTCCGCGGCGGGAGAAGCATCCCCAGATAAGGACACTACCACCACCAACATGCTTGACCGTCGGGGAATGGTACTTGAAGTCGAATAGAAAGCCGGTAGGACGTCGAACCCTCTTCGTACCATCATTATCGAAGAGGATGTGCACGCTGTCGTCGGTCCTGGCCACCATATATCACTCCTCGCGGATCCGGTAGCGGGCCCTTACCACTCGTGCTTTTCGATTCTTGTTCGGGGATGCTTCTCCCGCCGCGGAATGGGTCCCCGGTTTCGGATGTAGGAAATTTACGATCGCTACAGCTTCTAGAACATCTGGGAGAAGACGATAATGTCCTGGGTCCACGCCACGCGCCGCCGCGCCTTCGTTATGGTGTTGTATAACGGTCTCAAGCGTTGGTCCACCACATGTTGTCGCCTAGTTACGCCGTAGTAGGGTCCGGTAGATGGATGGATATAGTAAATCATGTTTCCTGAACATCATCCTGCTCATATGGGAGGTATTGGAGCGTACTGTGAAGGGATAGAAGGAAAAGAAAGGAAAAGAACGCGGCCGAGAAGTCCGAGCAGCTTCAACGCGCTGCGGCTGTGATTCTCGCCTCCATGATCAACCCCACATCTTGATACTTTCCAACAGTCATTGCAGCACACAGATTCCACACGTAGAACTGAATCCAACCTGCCCCGGTGACCCCAATGGCCGAAATGCCCAGTTGTTGAATTCGCTGAAAATTGTCATTTTTCGTAAATTGACTACTATTCTGTTGTATGTGATCCAATATCGATAAAAATAGGGTCACTATATCACAATATCATCTATACAAACATACTAAAAAATGAAGAGAAACGGTTGACTGCGAAGAGAGTTATGGGTGAAAAACCAAAATATGTTAGAATTGGCCAGCACTGTACCACTCATGAAGCCATACGAGCAAGTTTGCAAAAATTTTAAATTTAATGACATCAT
This sequence comes from Parapristionchus giblindavisi, assembly GCA_943737045.1. NCBI lineage: Eukaryota > Metazoa > Nematoda > Chromadorea > Rhabditida > Diplogasteridae > Parapristionchus > Parapristionchus giblindavisi. The sequence continues at coordinate 141,077 of CALSFV010000004.1, read as the reverse complement.
GCCTGAGGCGCAGAAGCATTTTCACAACTTCTCTTCGGCGTAATCTTGCACAGCAAGAACAAAAAAAAATCAATATGTCACTTGAATTGTTTTAAATTGATTGATATATTACGCTTTGATAAGTCTTGAATTATATTACCATCTTCAAATCGAACTGGAAAAAACACCTGAGATTTGTTTTTTACTGCAGAACATACTTTATATATCGCGTTTCCAATCAGAAAGACGGGAGTTCTTTCTCTAACATGCAAGATTGGTTTTGCGTCTTTTGTAGTAATAAAACATGGCCGAAATGCGCTGCTGAGTGGATTTTGCAAAAAAATTTTCGAATGCTCTGTCCTATATCCTCTAATATGTAGTAGTTATTATTTCATAGTTGTTATTATTTACTTATGAGATAAAGTTTTTTTTTCAGAACTTTTTTCTTTCCAACCAATATTCTCGTAGTTAATCGCGTTTTCATAATTTTTTTAATTTCAAACCTAATTTACAGTTTTCGTTTTCTGAATGTGATATCTCACCTTCTCGGAAAGGTCCGAATAAATCCACACCTCCCGCCCATGTCTCTATTCCGTGCTGGTCTGCTTCACATTTAATTGGCTGCACATATGAGTTATAATCGAATCGGAAAGTGAAGATACTGGAGACGGTGTAGAATAAAGGGACTGAGAGGAGTTCACCGCATGAATCGATAGCTTTATCTGCAAAAACAATTTTTAAAATTAAAAATTTTAAAATTAATTATGTTCTGAACCTTTTTAAACAATATTTCAAAGATTGGGGAAAAAATACACAATTACCTCTTGCTGAGCATTTTCTGATTATCGTAACGTGGGCTGAGCATGACGAAGAATCAGCTCTATTAATCTCCAAAAGACCACAAACACCATCCTTGTATGCCACAGCAGTACAACCGGGAGTCTGAATTGTTTTGAACATGTGATCCACAAAAAAATGAACATGAATAAATACTTTGTCTAAAACTCAGGCCCTTTTAATATTTTGTATCGCGGTATATATATATATATATATATATATATATATATATATATATATATATATATATATATATATATATATATATATATATATATATAACAATATCAATTGAATCATTATTTTATATAATTCATTGTTACATGTCTTTTTGCGCACATGTGCGTAGACAAATTATTATTATTATTATGTTTGTGGATTTCAATTCTGCAAAAGGTGATATGATATTGTTTACTCACGGATTCACATTTGATAACACAGTGACCTTCATCTTTTAGTCCCGTTAGACGAGAAATACGATTGTATTTCACGTTAGAATAAATCTTGAAGTAACAGGCGCAGTTGACCTGATAGAATATTGATTAACGCCGAAGAGAATTTGAAACTGTTCACTGACGGCAAACTCTTTCATATGTATTTATGTATTTGTTTATCCATCAGTTAAAAACATGAATAATGAAGGGAAAAGCAGTAAAGGAGTGATGGAGTACCGCCGCTTTAAGCGAATTCGTTTAAATTGAATATTGATGTTAAGGATGAATACGAGATTTGTTATAAGAGTTGTGTTAATGTACATTGTCCGTATAAAATGTACACGTATAATTGCCCTTCCCTCGTCGCGCGCGCTCTTTCTCTCTCTGATCTACGTACTATCTCGCTTGGACTCTCTCTCTAAACATAGAAGTTGATTTTTTTGTATTTTATGTGGTCTGCATGTGATCTGGGACAATTAGAGAAACGTGATATAATATGTAAGATGAGTTAGTTAGTTTACTGCAATATGAGAGTTCAGCTAGACAACCTAGATCTAATTGTAGGAGAATTGGGGGGGGGGGGGGCGTTTCGGCAACGGCAACGAATCATAAATCGGTTGGGAGGTGGCATATGGCAATAAAAGTTCTATCATTGTTATCAGTAGGAGTGTACGGTATGGGGCTACCTCTTTCGCATTCTGAACTAACGTGTGGGATGTATTCAGAAATAATATCAGTTAGTTTGTACTTGAACATCTCTTTCTTTAGAAGTTCAAAATGGTAGTTCTAACTGCTCTGGTGTTTCTTTAAAATTTTCCATGAAGTAGCTGAGTTTAGTAAAAGAAGCGGGGAGGAAACGCTAATTGTAAGAAAATGTTTAGATTTTATCATTTTTTCTCTCTAGATCACTATTCTTATTCTACCACATACACCTTTGAAATACTTTAACACCTTGATAAAGTACCAGCTGTGTAGAGACTTGGGTCGGAGCTGTCAATGCTTTCGGATCTTTAATAGAAGATGTTAATAAACGCTCTATAAATTGATATTGATTTTTCTGCTCTTATCTGATCTAGCCTTGAATTATCACTGGCCCAGCAGTGATCACCCGTAGGACTTCGTGTGCCTCGAATAAATGGTTTACATTTTACCATTTATATCTGAATTCTTTCAGGATATATAACAAAAGGAGAAATGATATACACAGATGGGGGATGGCCTCCAATATTCCCTTTGGCTGGCAATAATGATTCTATATGGTGCCAAGGAGGCTATGTCATTGTGAGTATATAAACAAAGTGTTGTTGTAATCCGTTTGTTTCTACGCAAGCTGGCTTTATATAAAGCCTTATATTGCTGCATTTTCTCCTTTGGTGGGGGATTAAGGGCTGGAATTTTTGTTTCTGAATTTTCTTTTTTTTATTTCAGGCCATTTTTTAGACCAGAAAATTTTCTAACCAGAAACAGAAAATATTCTTTTTAAAACTGGAAAAAAGAAGAAAAACTCATTTTGTGTTGCATTTATTTTGTGTCGAATAGTTCTTCAAATACCGTGAACAGAGAGGAGACTTGTCCAAATATGGACAAGAGTTCCTTTCCCTATTTGTGCTCACGATTTGTCCACATGGTAATCCAAAATCAGCGATTCCTCTTTATAGAGGCTAGCATTTGCCAGGATACCCTAAAATCGTTTGCAAACTATGTACGGTATGGGGCTACCGTAACCGTCTTGAATCGCGAACGGATCTTTTTCAGTCGACCGGGGTTCATGGTTGAAAATGACCGAAGTCGAAAAATTCATGATGACCCGAGATCAAATACTAGTAGCCATTATATCAACAGTGAGCAAACTTTTATCTTTCTGGATACCGTAACCCGAACTACCGTAATCTAGCTACCGTACCCTACAATATTATAGCGAAATTCACGGCAAATCCCGCTTTGATTACGGTGGTTCGGGTTTACGGTATCCAGAAAGATAAAAGTTGGCTCACTATTGATATAATGGCAACTAGTATTTGATCTCGGGTCATCATGAATTTTTCGACTAATCAGCTCCATTTTCAACCATGAACCCGGGACATGGGTCACTGAAAAAAATCAGTTCGCGATTCAAGACAGTTACGGTAGCCCCATACCGTACACTCCTACTGATAACAATGATACAACTTTTATTGCCATAGGTCATATGCCAACCGATTTATGATTTGTTGCCGAAACGGGTGCCCCCCCCCCCCCCGAGAATTTGCCGCGACTCTTCACACTAGTCCCACCCCGTTTACGAATGATATGAATACCTGATAAAGTAGAAGGAAGGAAGAAATAAGGAAGAGAAACATGTTACCGAAAGACATTCCGATTTGGTATGAAGAGAAAAGACGAAGAAAGACTAGATTCTTTTAGTTTCAGTTACAATAGAATGGTTTCGAAATTAATGTTGATGGAAATTTCGGATGAAATAAGTGCCTTTTCTAGTCGACGCACATACTGACACAGTGGCATACATCCAAACTATAAAAATAGACTAGGATAGAGAGAGGCTAAGGAGAGTTGAGATGCTAAAGAGAGAGAGAGGAAAAGTAGAGCGAGAGTTGGATCCCCCATCCTGTAAGGTGTCCGGAAAGTCTTACACTTTTTCCATAATTTATATATTTTTCTAATAACAAATAAAGCAGCTACATTCAAAGATAGTGTTCAATAACTGCCTGCTTTTTTAAATATTTTTCGCATAATAACTATTGGCATTATTATTATTATTATTATTATTATTATTATTATTATTATTATTATTATTATTAAAAGTAGAAGATATCACTCCACGTAGCAGCAAGATCTCCGTCGAATGTGTTCAGTTTACGACAATATATATAATATATAATATATATCATATATGATCATGAGCTACGGCCCCTCCCAGGCACACCCCGAGCTAATTTGAAACTCTCCTCTCTGGTAGTGCTCTCTTTGAAGGTTCACAATTCGTAGGGCGAACTTTATAAAAATCTGGTTTTGGGATGTGAATGTTGCAAATCTATTAATTTATCTATTCCCCTCTTTTTAGAATGATTGCTGTATCTTTCTTATGGATTTGCAACATTCCTATCCAGAAACCAGAATTTTAGAAAATCCGCCTCGGAATAGGGTGTCCATGAGGATGAATGATGAGCCAACGCTACCATATTTACAGGATCATTAGTAATCAAAATCAGTTTGCTGCTTTGAAATCCTTTAAATCTCTTCTAGAAGCCGAGATATGATTTTGCGACCTCCAAGTTGCAGCAAATCTACAGCCAGTATCCGAATTAGCAGCAATCTGAATTTTTTTTTGCATAGGCCTTGTAGTTTTCTCAATGCTCACAAAGTTTGATGAGTAGGAAAAAATAACTGATAGAATAATGAATTATCGAAAAAGTGTTGTTCGGTTGCATCATCACTATGCAATAACCAGAAAACCCCCTGACACTTCATAAGAGGAATACGTAGATACGAATACTTACATAGATACATTGGGTACATCATGTATGCATGTATGTACCAGCTTGATATCTCAACTGACGCCAACATTACACCAGAAATAAAAATTACTGTATGTGAATATGCTGAATTTAACAATAACATCTTTATCTCAACTTAAGAATATATATATGTATATATATATATATATATATATATATATATATATATATATATATATATATATATATATATATATATATATATATATATAGAGAGAGAGAGAGAGAGAGAGAGAGAGAGAGAGAGAGAGTAATTTATACGTTCTGCCCTCTCCTTCAAATGGGAGAGCGCTGGATAGAAACGAAAAAGATGGACGACGGCTTTTATAGACATTTCTAATTAAATTAAATTTCATTAGGATTTGAGCGAGAGCACGAAAATAGAGAGATCAATTCTTCATTCTGGCATCTTTATTCTTTCCGCAATTGCAGGGTCGATTTCAACATTTTACATCACATTTAGATCGCGCAATGGAGAAATGGAAAATAATTAAGGAATGGCGAGTTCAATGCAAATTATCCCCGACCAAAAAAACACTATAGTGCCGTAATAATCACAATAATTCTTGGGATAGTATTCATGTATCCTTTTCCTTGCATGAAATTCGATGCGTTCCTTCGACCAAGTCCATAATTCCGCATATCGAAGAGAGAGGGCGATCGAATGAGAAATATTCCATCCCGCAAAATTGTCCATTCTGCATGTTAGATCTCTGCAAATAAATATAAACTGAGATGTTACACCCAATACCGAATGGTTTAACAATTGTCGGAAGTGGAATCAGAACCACGATTCTAAATCCGCGATATCTCGAAATCTCAATCCGTTTGAGAAAACTCCACAGTAATCAGAAAAATTACCGAAAAAAAAAAACAGCTCTCCCTCTCCCTCTCCCTCTCCCTCTCCCTCTCCCTCTCCCTCTCCCTCTCCCTCTCCCTCTCCCTCTCCCTCTCCCTCTCCCTCTCCCTCTCCCTCTCCCTCTCCCTCTCCTCTCCCTCTCCCTCTCCCTCTCCCTCTCCCTCTCCCTCTCCCTCTCCCTCTCCCTCTCCCTCTCCCTCTCCCTCTCTCCCTCTCCCTCTCCCTCTCCCTCTCCCTCTCCCTCTCCCTCTCCCTCTCCCTCTCCCTCTCCCTCTCCCTCTCCCTCTCCCTCTCCCTCTCCCTCTCCCTCTCCCTCTCCCTCTCCCTCTCCCTCTCCCTCTCCCTCTCCCTCTCCCTCTCCCTCTCCCTCTCCCTCTCCCTCTCCCTCGCCCTCTCCCTCTCCCTCTCCCTCTCCCTCTCCCTCTCCCTCTCCCTCTCCCTCTTGTAAGTAGAAGTCAATTCTTCTAAAGATGGTATGATATTGTTTACTTACTGATTCACATTTGATTACACAGTTTCCTTCATCTTGTAGCCCTGTTAGACGAGACATATGATTGTATTTTACACTAGACACAGTATTGACGTAACAGGCGCAGTTGACCTGTTAGATTATTGATGTATAAGGTATCAATAGATATTTTCTAGACATACTGTGAAGAAAGAAATATCGCAAAAGTAATTATTCATGTAGTATTGAGCAGAGTTGGCTTTTCAGGGGTTGCTTGCCCGCAATGGCCTTGACTCTCTATGTATTGCGGGCAATCAGTGCGGTGTAAAATCATTACGCGCCCGCAAACTTGGAGGGAGGGGAGGGGGGAGCGATTGCGGGCCCGGAATCGCTCCCCTTCCCTCCTTTCGAGAACCCTAGTATTTAACGTTTAAAAATCACTTGTATTGTATTTACGAGTGCGTCCGCGATGATGAATATTTCCTGTTTTGCATAGTACATAAATTAGAACGTTCTCTTCCAAATATCAAATCAGCGCGGCGAAGGTCAGACGGGTTAAGTGTGAGAAAGTGGAGAAGTAATAGAGAGTTATGCGAGAGAGTGCAGGCGCCCGTTGTCTTGTCAGTTTTTACATACAGTTCGTTTTCTTGTGCAAGTAAATTTTATACGGTAATACACTATTTATTTTAAGATGATTCAGTTTACTGATCGCTAAATAAATCGAGCTTGATGGTACTACATCTTTAACTACCCAAGGGAGTCTCTTTAACTTCGCGTTCGGTCACGAGTGATATGATTACCTGATAAATTAGAAGGAAAGAAGAAGGAAGGGAGAGAAACATGTTATCGAAAGACATTCAGATTTGGTATGAAAGGAAAAGATTCTTTTAGTTTCAGTCGCAGTAGAATGGTTTCGAAAATAATGTTGATGGAAATTTCGGATGAAATAAGTGCATTTTCTAGTTGATGACTGACTCAGTGACATACATATCGACAGGAAAAATACATGGTATATATATTGTCGCCCGAGGATCGAGAAATAGAGGTTGACGGGGAGAGTTGGGTCAAACCGTGTAGACTTCCATATACAGAGTTTCTATGAAGATGTAGAGAAAGAAATCAAGATAATGAGAATTGCGAATCGGAATTATGATATGTCTCAAATGAAATTTGTGATAAAACTTTTGATTATTTGAATCATCTCGCGGTAATGCTATGCTGTAAGCTTCCATCTCATGAATATTCTAATACTGGATTTTAACAAATTGCGAACGAAAAACGTTGTAGGGGAGTTCGAGAAAGAACACAATGTTCCCATTTAGATTTCATGAAATGTATAAATTCAACGATAAAATCTTTATCTCAACTTCAGAATATTTATAACAGAATATTTATGAAATACAATCACAAGGGAAAATGAATCCATGTGGCTGACAACAAATAAACCATACTAATATAATTATTATTTATTTCTGAAGAATAATTATATTCTTCAGAAATAAATAATTATTTGATTTGATTTGATTTGAATTATAATAATTGTGAGTATGGTTTTCATATATCTTTAGTACATGAAATTTGATGCTTTCCTTCGACCAAATCCGTAACTCCACAATTATTGAAAGGACTGTCTCTTGATAGTGTAATCTCGGTCAGCGTGCATATACGAGCGTTGTTTTCCCATATCTGCAAATAAATATAAATTTACACCCAACAGGGCTGCGCGGCAACATTCTCAGGCAACTCGAGTTGAGTCTAATTAGAACTAATCAGGAAATTTTTGAATGTAATTAGAAACTACGAATCTAATTACGAGATTCAAGAGTCTAATTGGGAGAATCTAATTAGCTAATTTTTGAATCTAATTAGCTGATTTTCGAATTTAATTCAGTAACATCAGGAGCTAATCGTGCTAGAATTGCACTCAACTCGAGTTGCCTGAGTTATCTGTTGGCCTAATTTTTCCCTTTTTTCTCAAGTCTCCGTCATCTTATATACTCCTGATTGCGAACTCTCTGTCATGAGATGGAAACGCTTTTCGTTTGCAATGTGGCAAAATAAAACCGTATATTGACGAGAAATACTGTTTTATTAGTGGTTCTGGGTGCACAAACTCGCTAATTATGAGTGCCCGAAGTGGAGCCGATCAGTGATCGAATGGTTTCCTCGATGCAGGAGAAGAAAAGGCAGACCCCCCACAAGATGGAGCGACCTCTTTCGGAAGACTGTTGGCTGCAACTTTCTAAGCGAAGCTAAGTGCAAGAATTGGAAGTCCATGCACATCAGAGCCCTTGTCTATGCCAACTCTTGATAAATTGATAAATGAAATGAATTCACGAGATGGAAAGTTGCCACATAATCATTAAAACCCACAATAGAACAAAATATAGCATCATGATTGCTTTCTAAATAAGGGTGGCATAATCTCTGTTTGGAAACAAAAAAAACAAAATTAGTACAGAAACACTGATTTTATACACTCACTTCGATTTTGCCTCCGTCGCACCGTATAGAGACCATGCGCCTTTCATCATCTCTCGATGCAGTGAGGTTGAATAATTGATTATCAGCGCTCATCATTTGTCCATATGATGCTAATCCTGAATGCAATCGAATGAGAACATACAGTACTGGCCAAAAAAAGAATGACATTTGGTTTTTTCGCCATACCTTTTTTCAAACTCAACCGATCGAGTCCAGAATTTCAGGGATAATTTTAAGAGTGTTTTTACGCATCTTACATAAAAACCACCGCGGTTGAGCTCTTCCAGTGAATTTTCTTTCGATTTTATCAAAATTCAAAAAAATGAAATTTTTTTCGAATTCTTCGATTTTTTCCACTTATTTTGCTATAAATGTGTGTTATATCAATTTAAAAGCATGACACGGATTCTCGGGAGCAAGAATCTACCGAGGTCCGAGCGAGAATCCATTCGTCGTAGACGTCAGATGTGGCTGTCACTGGCACTGTGTCACATCAGTTCCGAGTGACTGTTTCGACTACACTGAAGGTCATCAAAACTTCAATCCGTGCTCAAACAATGAAGAAGGTTAATGTACGACCTCGCAAGACGACCACGACATCTGATCGTCTGATTACCTGCATCTCGAAGGATAAACTGAGGCTCACTACAATGGACATCAAGTGAGCACTTGTGGAGTTTCGCTAATTTGAGGTGGCTAAGGATTGTAAACATGGCTGAAAAGATGTTTGATGTGTCGGTGAGTAATGTATAACATCGCTTTCGTTCGTCGGGTCTGTTCGAACGTTCCACCATATCAAGAAACAGCTGATCTCCGAAAAGAATCACAAAGCATGGATCACATGGGCAAAAGAGCACTTGTATTGGACCCCCTAACAGTAGAATTAGGTCGTATTCTCAGACGAAAGCAAGTTTCTGATGATTGCTACGGTGGAATATATCATGTTTGGGGGGGGGGGGGGGGGGGGCGATCGATTCGGCAACGATCGTTTCGGCAACGGATCATAAATCGGTTGGGAGATGACCCATGGCAACAAAAGTTGTACCATTGTTATCAGTAGGGGTGTACGGTATTGTGCTACCGTAACCGTCGGGAATCGATTTTTTTCAGTGGACCCATGACCCGGGGTTCATGGTTGAAAATTACCGAACTCGAAAAATTCATGATCGTCAGCGACCAAATACTGTATGCCTGTATATCAACAGTCAGCTAACTTTTATTTTTATGGATACCGTAACCCGAACTACCGTAATCAAACCGGGATATGTTACGGTATCCATAAAAATAAAAGTTAGCTGACTGTTGATATACAGGCATACAGTATTTGGTCTCTGACGATCATGAATTTTTCGACTTCGGTAATTTTCAACCATGAACCCCGGGTCATGGGTCCACTGAAAAAAATCAGTTCACGATTCCCGACGGTTACGGTAGCACAATACCGTACACCCCTACTGATAACAATGGTACAACTTTTGTTGCCATAGGTCATCTCCCAGCCGATTTATGATCCGTTGCCGAAACGATCGTTGCCGAATCGATCGCCCCCCCCATGTTTGTCGTCCAGTTGGCACTAGATTGGATGTGAAGTACCAACTGACCACCGTGAAGCATGGAGGAGGATCGTTGATGTTGTGGGGTTGTTTCTCTGAAGATGGGGTTGGTCCCCTGGTTCATGTGAAGAGAATTATGAAGAAGGCGATATTTTAGAGACACATTTCCTACCTTCAAACATGGTTTCAGGCAAGTTTAGAAGCTTAAGGCACCTCAATTTAGCGAAACTCCGCTAGGGCTCGCTTAATGTCCATTGTAGTTGGCATCCGTTTCTCCTTCGAGATGCTGGTAATCAGACGATCAGATGTCGTGGTCGTCTTGCGAGGTCGTACATTAACCTTCTTCATTGTTTGAGCACGGATTGAAGTTTTGATGACCTTCAGTGTAGTCGAAACAGTCACTCGGAACTGATGTGACACAGTGCCAGTGACAGCCTCATCTGACGTCTACGACGAATGGATTCTCGCTCGGACCTCGGTAGATTCTTGCTCCCGAGAATCCGTGTCATGCTTTTAAATTGATATAACACACATTTATAGCAAAATAAGTGGAAAAAATCGAAGAATTCGAAAAAACGAAAATTTCATTTTTGTGACTTTTGATAAAATTAAAATAAAATTCACCGGAAGAGCTCAACCGCGGTGGTTTTTGTGTAAGACACGTAAATACACTCTCAAAATTATCCCTGAAAATCTGGGCTCGATCGGTTGCGTTTGAAAAAAGTTATGGCGAAAAAACCAAATGTCATTCTTTTTTGGCCAGTACTGTACGAATGATAATTGATTGGCCTTGGCCAGACTTAATAAAGTGGTTTTCTAAAGTTAGCTCCGAGCTAATTGTAACACGGAAATTGTCTCAATTCCGCCTGGCCACCCAGATGTCAACAGTCTGTCTAAAATCAGTTATAGATGCTGATCGCAAATCCGTTTTTAGACAGTGCCTAATCGACTTGAGCGTCGAGAAAATCGATACTGAAATTCGACTAGCCGATTCGAAAGTTCGCGGATCGTTAGCTCATTTATCAACCATTATAACAACAGCCTGTGTAGTGTAGTGGGTAAGTATGTTCTCGTTTCTGGTTTTCATAAACACAGCAAAAACATTTCAATCTTTCATTTACATTACATTTAAACACTTTATCGAGGTCAACTAAGCGGTGGGTCACCGGATCTGTAGTGACATGATATGGTTCCACTGATCCTTGATTCAATTTTTTGACAACAAAAAATCAGCAAAAAGGAAAGTGCTTCAAAGAAGATCGAACCCGTGACAGTCAAGATCGAAAGTGGACACCTTATCCACCACACTACAAATGGTGCTCTTATGATGGTCGATAAAAGAGTTTTCCAACGGGATTGTTTTGCGTAGGAGACCCCGCGAACTTTCAAATCGACCAGTGGCCGTGTGTATGAACAACGGAAAAATGGTTTCCGGGAAATATGACGTCATTAGCGTAGGCGGAGGCGTTTCCAAAAATCCTCCGCCTACGCTAATGGCGTCACAGAAAATAGTTTTTCGTTGTTCATACATGCGGCTGCATTTGATTTTCTCGATGCTCAGGTCGATTAGGCAATGACTAAAAACGGATGTGTGGTTAGAATCTATAAATGATTTTAGACACGATTTTGACATAATACCAGGCCGAATTGAGAATTGACCGAATTGACTTGTAAGCAATACCCCGCGAGCTTTTCTACTATACTCTATAAAATGATAAGGTGTATGTCTGTCTGTCTGTCGGTCCGTCACATTTCCCTCTTCTCATTCACTTTGGTCTGTTTTTCTCTCTGCGATGCGGTTGGTAAATATAATAGATCTACCTGTCACGAGTGTATCAAATAAATAAATAAATAAATAAATCTAATCTCTCTCTGATCATTTTTAAAGATCTCTCTTTCTTTGCCTATTGTATTCTTATATCTTTCGAGGACCTCTCACCATGTCTGAAAGGTCCGAGTAAATCCACTTCTCCGACCCATGTCTCTAGTCCATGTTGGTCCATTTGACATTTTATGAACATTAAATTATTATGTTGGAATCGGAAAGTGAAAATGCTGGACACACTGTAGAAATCAAATCGATTATTTGTTGCAGGTGACGAGCCGGGTGCATCATCTGCAAAAAACAATTCAAAAATTTTTAAATGTCTTTTTTTCCTGAAAGGGCATGTTCCTCAAACAGAGATTTCACTTGGGCGATGAAAATGGATAAATTTACCGCTTGATGAGCGTTTTCTGATTATCTCAACGGGGGCTGCGCATGTCGAGGAATCTGCTTCATTAATCTTCAAAAGACCACAAACACCATCCTTGTATGCCACAGCAGTACAGTAGGGAGTCTGAATTTTGTTCGTGTCATTTCTAAATGTACATACACAGTATACATATGCAAAATGTCAATGTGAATTCGCTCAAAGTAATTCACATTGGCATTTTTTTTCGCGATATCTTTTGTTGTAGTAAGCCAAATTGGATGAAATTTTAATTCAAAAATGATTTATGTTGTTCATTTTATGATGTCCAACTTGGAACCTTGTTGACCACTTTCTATTAACTTATTCCTTTTTTTATTTTTGTGTTATTTTGATAACGTTCCAATAAAGTGTCGGTTTTCTCAATTTCTTGAAAGATGAAATGCTTATCGTTCTTCTAATACCTTGAGGATCATGTATTCCAAATTTCATCCCATTTCGATCAGTACAAGAAAAGATTTCGCGAAAAATTCCATTGTAAAATCTTTTTGAGCTCTACTGTATCATGAACATGAAAAGCACTGTTAGAAAGTCATTACATGACATGACATTATGACATGATACACTGCGGGACATAATGATATGACACCCTTAAAATTTTGTGATTTCGACCAAATCATGAGCGGAAATCAAAAGAGGTACATATAAACCATTTGTATCACCGCCGCCGATAACTAAGGTAGCCAACATACATTGATTACTAACCTATTGTTGACCCGTTGCTGTTATGCAGAAGTTTGAAAAAAAAGATAATTCATGAAAAAAATCAGGGTGTCATATCATTATTTTACGGAAAAAAATCGTAAAATCGATATTTTTTCGTTGACCGGGAAAATGAATATTCTCAGATGCTGGCTGCGTTAGTTATCGGCGGCGGTGATACAAATGGTTTATATATACCTCTTTTGATTTCCGCTCATGATTTGGCTGAAATGACAAAATATTAGGGGTGTCATATCATTATGTCCCGCATTGTATTCGACATGACATGACATTATTCACTTACCCGTTCACATTGCATAACGCAGTGTCCTTCACTATTTATTCCCGTTAGGCGAGAAATACGAGTGTATTTCTCGCCATTAGACAAAGACAAAGTGTACATTAGACAAAGTGATGGCGTAACAGGCGCAGTTGACCTGTTATATTTTTGATGTAGAGGGTATCATTCGATATTTTCGTAGACAAAGTGCGAAGAAAGCTAAAGTAATTATAAAACACCGTTAATTTGAGATAGGTAAATCGAGCTTGAAATTAGACAATAATTCCTTTTTTAAATTGTAACGTTCTTTCTTGGGTTCGACCTCGTTTACAAGTGTTATGATTACCTGATAAATAAGAAGGAAAGAAGAAAGAAGGAATAGAAACATGTTATCGAAGTACATTCAGATTTGGTATGAAAAGTAAAGGCAAAAGAAGACAAGATTCATCTAATTTCAGTTACAGTAGAATGGTTTCGAAATTAATGGTGATGGAAATTTCGGATGAAATAAGTGCCTTTTCAAGTCGAAATGCATGCTGATACAGGGGTATACATCCAAACAACGATAATACTATGTGTACACTTTTCAGGAGGATCGGAGAAGGAAAATAAGAGATATTGATGAAGTGAACCAGAGATAGATAGGTAGGGAATAGGTAGAGCTAAAGATAAGGTCCCCCGTGTATACCGCCATAAACAGATTCAAGGAAGATGTAGAGGAAGACATATAGATAGATAAAAAGAAATGGAAATGGGCCAACGTAAATCGGAATTATGATATGTCTGAAAACAATCTTGAGGTTAAATGATCAAATTTTGGACAAATGAAATTTGTGATGAAACTTTTAATGATTTGAATCAGGGCTGTTCGGCATGGCCATCCCGGTATGCCGAATATGCCGTTTATGCCGGATTTTTCATGCCGTTTATGCCGGTTTTTTCATGCCGCTTATGCCGGTTTTTTTTCATGCCGTTTATGCCGTGCCGAAAACGGCATGAAAATTTTAAATATTTTCGGCATAAATCTACTAGCTATATCGGAAAATTTGAGTATTTTTCAATATCAAAAAATATGCAAATATTTTTTCTAGAATTTTTCAGCTTTTTTGCTTAAGATATACTGTAACTAAATCTTAAATATCGATTAACACATCCTTAGAAAAGGTTTTAAATGTTATCGCCTAAAACATTGAAATGTTGATAAACAGTCTTGGAAACTTATGCCGAATATGCCGTTTTTATGCCGAAATATGCCGAAAAAATATTCGGCATATGCCGTTATACCGTATGCCGAAAATATACTCATGCCGCACAGCCCTGATTTGAATTATGTGACTCTTGGTTATGTTGTAAGCTTCCACCTCTTTGAATATTCTAATACTGAGTTTTACCAAATTGCGAGCGAAAAGCGTTCTAGGTGATTTCGAGAAAGAACAAAATGTTCCCATTTTGGATTTATTGCCTGACTTCACGAAATTAATGAATTTAACATCTTTATCTCAACTTCAGAATATTCATTGCAGAATATTTAGGAAATACAATCACAAGAGAAAATGAAGCAGAGTGGTATGCAATACATAAATCACAAAAATAATACAATATTATTTGTAATTCTGAGGAATCATTACAATAATTCTACGGATAGTTTTCATGTATCCTTTTCAATACATACAATTCGATGATCTCCTTCGACCCAATCGTTATGTCCGCAACTCGCGAAAGGTTTATCAATTGCCAGAATAATATCTTTCGTATAACATACTGACTTCCTTTCCCATACCTGAAAATAAATTTTAGGGTGTCCCATAAGTCTTTGCACTTTTTTCTGCACTAACTTTGGACCTTTTTTTCTCGGTCGAGAGCGGTTGTTAACCCTGTTGTATTTTGCATACATTGAAGGTACAGTATCGGTCAAAAGTATTCGGACGATAATTTGAAATGTCATGCGGTGGGTCAGATTTCACTAAAAATTGTTGGAATAGCCACTACTTGTGCGATATAAGTATGAGCTATTGCAAACTTCATTAATCTACCGTAACCCGGTTCGGTAGGTCAGATCAAGTGCGATGGGTCAGATCTCATTAAAAATTGACCACTACGGTACTTTACAGTAGTTGACATCAGTACATAACTATAGCGCACACATATTGGTCATTCCGACAATTGGCAGATTACGGTAGTTAACAATAACTCATTATCATAACGCGGTTCGGTGGGTCAGATCAAGTTCGATGGGTCAGATCTCTCTAAAATTGTCGGAATGACCAATATGTGTGCGTTATAGTTATGAACTGATGTCAACTACTGTAAAGTACCGTAGTGGTCAATTTTTAATGAGATCTGACCCATCGCACTTGATCTGACCTACCGAACCGGGTTACGGTAGATGAATGTAGTTTGCAATAGCTCATACTTATATCGCACAAGTAGTGGCCATTCCAACAATTTTTAGTGAAATCTGACCCACCGCGCATGATATGACCCACCGAACCGGGTTACGGTAGACTACGGTAGTTTACAATAACTCATAATCATTCCCCGCACATAGTGACCATTTGGACAATTTATACTGAAATCTGACCCACCGCACTTAATCTGACCCACCGAACCGGGTTACGGTAGATTTAAGTAGTCTACAATAAGTTATAATCATATCACTCACGTATTAGTTATTCTTGCATTGTAAACTGAAATCTGACCCGCCGCACTTAATCTGACCCGCCGGACTGGGTTACGGTAGATTACGGTAGTCTACAATAAGTTATAATCATATCACTCACGTATTAGTTATTCCTGCACTTTAAACTCAAATCTGACCCTTCGCACTTCATCTGACCCACCGAAACGGGTTACTGTAGATTACGGTAGCTCACCATCGCGTGGACGCGTGTGCGCGTGTCGCGAGGGTCTTGGCAGCAAGTTGAGTCTCTGGGGTCACTGGGGGCGCGTTTGGCGGTCGGCAAACGGCATTGAGGGACGCGATGCAAGGCTCCACCCTACATTAACATTCGAGCGTTACATCCATTTTAGGACCTCGCTTTTACATGGTTTCGGATATGGTACCGACTTCGGACCGATGGAGCTCGTTGCCGATATGTGGCCGAGTAGGAAAAGTTCAAAGGTCAATTATTGGTTGGAAATAAACAGGTGATGAGGAGTCGAACGATACCCTTAAATTGATACCCAACTGGTTTAAGAGTGGGAAGTGTCGCCATAACTACGGCAAAAAACCGCGATCTCTCGACTCGAGAGGGAGGCGTGAAACTTTTTCCTCACAATCTCTCTCTCTATCTCTCTCTCTCTCTCTCTCTCTCTCTCTCTCTCTCTCTTTCTCTCTTCTCTCTCTCTCTCTCTCTCTCTCTCTCTCTCTCTCTCTCTTTCTCTCTCTCTCTCTCTCTCTCTCTCTCTCTCTTTCTCTTTGAAAATCCTTAATTTGTTCGTTCAATTGGTCATTATCGGGCCTTGCAAGGGAGCTCTGTGGTCTTGTCTTGGCCATATGAGAAGGTACTATCATGACTAGATTAAGTTCTCGATGGTGATTACGAATCTCTTTTTAGGGCTGCCTAGACGGCCTGAGTTTCGAGAAAATCGATATTGAAATTCCGATGGTCAATTCGAAAATTTTCGGGGGATAGTACACAAACATTTCCTATGAGTTGGTGAACTCATCTATCAACCACCCAAGCACCGACCTGTGTAGTGTAGTGGATAGGGTGTCCGCGTTAGATTTTGACTGTCACTGGTTCGATCCCTCTTGCAGAACTTTTCTTTTGCTGATTTTCTTTATATCAAGATGAAACATCAAAAAACATTTTTTTAAAACATCAAGTAAAACATCAAAAACATCGAGATCAAAGATCATTCTTTGTGTGTGTGTGCGCGAGCTTTAACAACAAAATGATCAAAAGAAAAGCGATTCTTACATCTTGGACACACAAAGAATGATCTTTGATCTCGATGTTTTTTTTTATGTTTTGCTTGATGT
This sequence comes from Parapristionchus giblindavisi, assembly GCA_943737045.1. Taxonomy (NCBI): domain Eukaryota; kingdom Metazoa; phylum Nematoda; class Chromadorea; order Rhabditida; family Diplogasteridae; genus Parapristionchus; species Parapristionchus giblindavisi. The sequence goes on along the minus strand of CALSFV010000004.1, from coordinate 123,749 downwards.
TTAAAAAAAATGTTTTTTGAGGTTTCATCTTGACATAAAGAAAATCAGCAAAAGAAAAGTTCTGCAAGAAGGATCGAACCAGTGACAGTCAAAATCTAACGCAGACACCTTATCCACTACACCACACAGGTCGTGCCTTCGAATGATGATAGATGAGTTCACCAACTCATATGAAATGCTTGTGTACTGTCCCCCGAAAATTTTCGAATTGACCATCGGAATTTCAATATCGATTTTCTCGAAACTCAGGTAATGTTTTCGACTAAAAATATCAGGTAATCATAAAATTCGTCAACGGGGATCAGTGCGAAAATACTCTCTAAATCCATACAATAACAGGTCGACTGCGCCTGTTACATCAACATTTTCTCTGGATTAAAACACAACCGTATTTCGCGTTACCAGTCCCCGTTACTATGTCAAGCTAAAGAATACTATCTAAAGTGTCTTTTTGAGAGAGTTTGGATTATTCTATGGAAGTTCAGTTAGACAACCTAGCTCTATTAGAATTTGCAAGACAAAATAATACAATTACAGTTGCAAAAAAATGATTAGATTATTACAAACTTGCCTGGAATACAACTACAGAACTTTCAAATATTTCCGAATTGATATAATATTCAATATTAAGTGATATTTTCAGTTCTCTTTTTTTTTTCGATTTTGTGAAAAAAAAATTGAAAAAAAATGATCGCAAAAAGTCGAAAAATCGGAAAAATCGAAAAACGAAAAATGCACAGATGCGATCCACGATCCAATCGCATACGAAAAAACACTTACGAAAAAACACAAAAATCATAACTTTTTAATGCTAGGTATCTCTAACACTACATATTTAGAAGTACACTTAAATTCTTTTTTTTAGATATGATATTGTGTACTTACTGATTCACATTTCATAACACAGTGACCTTCATGTTTTAGTCCCGTTAGACGAGAAATGCGATTGTGTTTTACTCCAGAGAAAATGTTGATGTAACAGGCGCAGTTGACCGGTTATTGTATGGATTTAGAGAGTATTTTCGCACTGATCTCCGTTGACGAATTATATGATTACCTGATAAATTAGAATTAAAGAAGAAAGAAGGAAGAGAAACATGTTATCGAACGACATTCAGATTTGGTATGAAGAGAAAAGGCAAAGTAAGAGAAGATTCATCTAGTTTAATTGGCATAACCATGGTTTCGAAATTAATGTTGATGGAAATTTCGGATGGAATAAATGCATTTTCTAGTCAACGACTGACACAGTGACATACATTTTTTCAGGCATCGATGAAAATTGGATTACTATATCACAGTATCATCTATACAAACATACTAAAAGATGAAGAGAAACGGTTGACTGCGAAAAAAGTTATGGCTGAAAAACCAAAATATGATAGAATATTGGCCAACACTGTAGCTGCTTCATCATTCTCCAAAAACCACAAACACGATATTGTATGCCACAGCAGTACAACCGGGAGTCTGAATTTTGTTCTAGTAATTCAGAATATCGTAAACATGGAAACAACATCTAAAAGTTAGAATCTTTTAATATTTTGTGTCTCTAACACGACATATTTATATAAGTAGATCTCAATTATTGTCTGACATCATGAAATTTGTATTTAACATTTTTATCTCAACTTCAGAATATTAAAAGCAGAATATTTATGGAATACAATCACAAGGGAAAATGAATCCGTGTGGCAGACAACAAAGAATAATATAATAATTATTAGTTTCTGAAGAATAATTACAATAATTGTGATTACGGTTTTCGTGTATTAGGTGAATTCATAAGTAACGCTCGTTTTTTTGTCCCAACTTCAGTCGCCTCGTTCTTGCTCTGTTGTTATTGCCTGCATCCATGCTGTTTACAATAGATAAGCTCTCCCTCGAACATCCTGCGGTTGTTTTCGATTCAGTTCCCGCGTGTCCTCTAGGCGAGAAAACCGCACTATTTCGCCCCCGACTTAATTCACATTCTTACCGTTATTTTATTCCCCTTCCTCTCGGGCTTGAAAAGCCCTGACTTCCAACATCGCCTAGCAGAGGTGTACCCCTCACATGTGCCTCAAGTAACAGCGGTGAGAAAGTGGGCCGTCAAATTCGAGAAACAGGACTTTTCCCTCGAAGATGAAGACCAACCCAGTCAACTATAGGAGGTGGCTCTCGACCGGTTGCTCCAAGAGGTACAGGCTGATCCGGATCCCGATACCGGTGATATTGCAATGGCACTTGGGGTCAGCCAGAGAACTGTGGTACATGGCCTTCCCACTCTCGGAAATAAGGGAAAATAGGGAAGATGTCTACCCCACGTCCTAGCCGACTACGACAAGGATCGCCGACAGGACATGGCAATGACTTTTTTAACTCTACGTCGTCGGCATGCTTGGCTGGTCAAAGTTATAACCGGTGATGAAAAGTGGATGCTCTATGATTACGAAGAGCCAAGGAGACTGTGGTTCGGTGATCACGAATAGCCAGCAGATGCCCCCAAACCCGATTTTCACCGCCAAAAAGTGATGTTGTGCATCTGGTATTCGGCACGGGGAGTCGAGTACTGGGAACTCCTCCCCGAGGGTACGACCGTCACGGCATATGCCTACGCTCTCCAGCTGCGGAAGCTACCACCTCGAACAATCACGCGGGAACGACACTCGGATATAATTTCAACATGACAACGCTTGACATCATACCAGAAAAACGACCCAGGCTGAGCTAACGGAATATGACTGAACTGACTCCCCCACCCTCCGTACTTACTAGACATTGCTGACTATGGTTGTCACCTTTGCGGGGCGCTCCATCACTTCCTCGAAGGGCAAAGCTTCAAAGATCGAGCCACTAGCGTACTCGGCACTTATTTACGGAATTTACCTTAGTCCTTTTATCACGAAGGGATCCACAAACTGCCGGGTAGTAGGCAGAAGGTGACCGATACGAATGGAAAACATTTATAGAATTCTCCTTGTTTTGTTACGTTTTTGTGACAATTTTTTTGGAAAGCGAAAAACCAGCGTTACTTATGAATTCACCTACTATCTTTATTGCACGAAATTCGATGCATTCCTTCGACAAAATCCGTAACTCCACAATTATTAAACGGACTAATTAATGTAATCTGGGGCGCGCATAAACGAGCTTTGTTCTCCCATATCTGCAAATAAATATAAATTGATATACAGTAGCGGCCAAAAGTATTCGCCTAATACTTTGAAAAATCATAACTTTAGACTCAGATGAGCAATCGGGCTCATGTTTTGGCAGGATGCTATAGTACTTGTGGGCATGATATCCTACTCCCGTTGTTATGATTCGTCATCGCAGTATTGTGCAGCGATTCTGGAACCACTCTATACTTACGCAGCGATAATTATTTCCTCAGCGGGATTTTTCTGTGACTTGTTGTTAACAGTGTATGAATAATATTTACTGAGGAGTAGAATCCGCTATGCGATCCTTTCGGGTTAATTCATTCCTCTGAGAAAATCGAAATTTCCCAAACCCCTGAATTTGGGCAAAAATGTCATAACTTTGTGTTTAGTGCTGATGTAGGCTCAAAACTTTGCAGAGATAATAGTACATGAGTGATAGAAAACCTGACCGAGTATGAGCTCGATCGGTTGAATTTTTAGAAATTTCGAACATTAATTTTTCACTTTTTTTGAGATATAGGAAGAACCTGTTCATATCAATTTCCATTCTGTTTAACAGCCAGATGTATTCTATATATAGTAGACGACAGTTTACTATTGTTTCACGAAATTGCAAGTTCTTCGAGAGAAGTTATAATTAGAGAAAAGAGGTCGAAAATTGTTAGAATTTTTTCACGATTTTTTCGAAATTCTCAGAATTTGTCCGATATGGCAGAGACTTTGCCATAACAATTATCATGACGGTAGAAGATGATAACTGTAATATAATCGCTAGCGATGCTCTTTTAGTCCCTCAAAAAAATCATTTAAATTTTTGAATGGCCTGAAAAATTCGTACAGTTACAAATTTCGACCTCCTTTCTCCACTTATAACTTCTTTCGAAGAACTCGAAATTTTTCGAAACAATAGTAACCTGTCGTCTACTATATATTAAAGACATCTGGCTGTTGAACAGAATGGAAATTGATATGAACAGGTTCTTCCTATATCTCGAAAAATGTGAAAAATTAATTTTCGAAATTTCTCATTCTACCGATCGAGACCATACTCGGTCAGGTTTTGTATGACTCATGTACTATTATCTTTGCAAAGTTTTGAGCCTTCAGCAACACTGAACACAAAGTTATGACATTTTTGCCCAAATTCAGGGGTGTCGGAAATTTCGATTTTCTCAGAGGAATCAATTAACCCGAAAGGATCGCATAGCGGATTCTACTCCTCAGTAAATGTTGTTCATATACTGTTAACAACAAGTCACAGAAAAATCCCGCTGAGGAAATAATTATCGCTGCGTAAGTATAGAGGGGTTCCAGGATCGCTGCACAATACTGCGAAGACGAATCATAACAACGGGAGTAGGATATCATGCCCACAAGTACTATAGTATCCTGCCAAAACATGAGCCCGATTGCTCATCTGAGTCAAAAGTTATGATTTTTCAAATTATTAGGTGAATACTTTTGGCTGCTACTGTACACCGACAGTACTGATTTTACAAACTTACATTGAATTTGCCTCCTTCGCACTGTAGATAAACTTTCGAGCCAGTGATATTGAATGAAGGAAATAATTGATCATCAGTGTTCACCATTTCTCCTTCTGTTATATGTCCTGAAAGGATAAGAACAGATTCATGAACGATAATTGATTGTTATGTTTATACAATGGTGCACGTTAGCCTTTTTCTATATACAGTGTGGGGATTAATTATTGTCACACTGTAAAAACGGAATATCTTTTTTTTTTTCAAAAAATCTAGTTCCGTTCAAATATTTACCAGATAATCTTCAATCATCTGGGAATACAATAAAACAATCATTGCCCGATTCTGCTGCCATTTGTCTTGATAACGTCCTAGAGACAGGAGGGGTACGTGTCTATTACAGTACGCGGGTATCTTCAACCACCCCTTCTCCAAGGCTTTCTTCAGGGACTCCAGATTTGGGTGGGGAGTAGTGCAGGCCCTACGCCATTAGCCTAGGCGGAGGCCTTTTCCAAAAATCCTCCGCATACGTTAATGACGTCAGATTTTTCAGAAAAAATGTTTTCCGTTGTTGACCGCAGATTGTGCGGAAAATTTTCGAAAAAGAAAAAAAAAATAGAAAATTTTCTAAACGGAGTTTTCCGAGTTCTCTTATGTCTTAATATGATAACTCACCTTCTCTGAAAGGTCCGAATAAATCCACACCTCCGACCCAAGTCTCTAGTCCGTGCCGGTTCATTTCACATTTCATCACTCCTTGAGTTTCGAATTTGAATCGGAAAGTAAAAATAGTGGAAACGCTGTAGAGATACTGCCAATTGTTGATTTTGTCGCACGAATCGGGAGCATCATCTTCAAAAAAAAACATATTTAAAAATTTAATAGCTTGAAATGCCTTTTTTCTGAATAGCAATAAGAGTTTTGAAAGATCGGTAATGAAAAATTCTTTTTTTAAATTACCTCTTGATGAGCATTTTGTCGTAATTTGAACGCGGGGAGAGCATGTCGAAGTGGTTGCATTATTCATCTTCAAAAGAACACAAACACCATCCCTGTATGCCACAGCAGTACAGCCGGGAGTCTGAATTTTTGTTTGTTATAAGTAGAAGTCAATTATTCTAAAGGTGATATAATATTGATCACTTACGGATTCACATTTCATTACACAATGACCTTCATGTTTTAGTCCCGTTAGACGAGAAATACGATTGTGCTTTACTCCAGAGAAAGTGTTGACGTAACAGGCGCAGTTGACCTGTCAGATTTTTGATTATTTTCGTGAGCATACTATGAAGACAGAAAGATATAGCAAAATTAATTCGACATGCAAATGCGCGCATTTTGAAAATTGGAACGTTCAGCAATAGATTTTGAACGAACGTCCGTGAGCTTACTTACCCTCAATTTTACCACTGCCCGAAAGAATCAGTGATCGGGCGCTCTAACTTTTCAAATATAAATTTTCCAGTGAATATCTGCTAATCGTTAAAAGTTTGCATGCTCATTCACGGATCTCCATTTTTGTCTAAATATCCGAGGTCGAGATCCGAGAGAGTTTTGAAATTCTTTGCGCACGTCCCGAACCGTATACGAACGTTATTATTACCTTATAAATTAGAAGTGAAGAAGAAAGAAGGAAGAGAAACATGTTATCGAAAGACATTCAGATATGGTATGCAGTGAAAAGGCAAAGAAAGACAAGATTTTTCTAGTTTCACTGGCATAACCATGGTTTCGAAATTAATGTTGATGGAAATTTCGGATGAAATAAGTGAACGCACAGTGCAGACAGAAAGATAGCTAAAGTAATTATAATATACTATTTATTTTAAGATGACTCGATTTATTGATCGCTATGTAAATCGAGCTGGATGGTGCAGACAACATTTTTGAAAATGAAACGTTCTTTCTCGGGTTCGACCTCGTTTACAAGTGTTATGATTACCTGATAAATTAGAAGGAAAGAAGGAAGAAGGAATAGAAACATGTTATCGAAGTACATTCAGATTTGGTATGAAAAGTAAGGGGAAAGTAAGACAAGATTCTTCCAGTTTCACTTGCATAACCATGGTTTCCAAATTAATGTTGATGGAAATTTCGGATGAAATAAGTGCATTTTCTAGTCGACGACTGGCACAGTGGCAAACATTCACACAGGAAAAATACTTTACATAAACTTTCGTCCGAGGATCGATAAAGAGAGGTAGAGCGGGAGAGTTGGTTCCAACCGTGCAGACCTCCATATGCAGAGATTATATGAAGATGAGATAAAGAAATGAAGAAAATCAGAAATAGAAATGGACCATTGTAAATCGGAATGATGATATGCCTGTTAACTATCTTGAAGTTAAATGATCAAGTCATGGAAAAATATAATTTGTGATAAAACTTTTAATTATTTGAATTATGTGAGTCATGTTTATGTTCTAAGTTTCCATCTCATGAATATTCGACTGTTTTCATTTTACCACATTGCAAACGCAAAGAGCTCTAGATATTTTCACCAAAAAAAGTTCCCCTTTTGGATTTATTGTCTGATTTCGTGAAATGTAATAAAACACGATGAATTTAAATAACAATGACATATTTATCTCAACTTGTGATAGTATGAAGAAAATAAAGTGAAGAAGAGGAACATGCAATACATAAATAACCATAATTAAATAATCATTATTTGTTTCTGATTGTGAGGATAGTTTTCATGTATTCAATATTGGCATTTTGCTGAGTGTTTTCCTTATCTTATGCATGAAATTCGAGGCGTGGCATCGACCAAATCCGTTCGGCTGCATCGTAAGAACGCATAGCACATATGAACAGGTTGTTCTCGAATACCTGAAAATAAATATAAATTGAGATAATACACCCAATATGTCCCAGGTGATTAAGAAATGTCGGTATTATCGTCAAAACGACCAAATTCCGCCATCTCTTGAACCCATTTTTGGAGGAAAAAAACACAGTAATCCAAAAAAACGTGATGAAAAAAGACCGGTACTAATATCCGTACAAAGCGTACTTGAGTGGAATGCTAACTATTCTCTGCTAAAAGGATATTTTAAAGGCATGGTACATAGAAATTACTCCAGTAGCGAAATACCAGAGCGACGAAAGCCAGGGGGTTAGGCAGGAGAGGGGAGGTCGAGAGGGAGACGTGATTTTTTATTGCAAGCTGTATCTCGCTTCATTTGTTTATATCAACAGACAATCGTCAAGATGATTAAACTAGTGTTAATACATAACGATTAGATATGTAGCTGCGTTTGTGCCAAATGATGAAATCGAGTTTAACTTTCACACACCATGTATGTTTAAAGGTGATCTAAAGTCAGTTTGCGTTCAAACAACCGTAGTAAAGCATCGCTGACTCACATATACTTCGTGTCCGTCGCAGTCTACGTACCCTGTAGTGCCAGTGATTGGGGACGATGGCGGGAATTGTCCATTTGTGTTTATCATTTCTCCTCTTGTTATATATCCTGAAAGAAATCAGATGAGAACAGATATACGAATGAGAATTGCTTCGCATCGGACGAGTTTTATACAACTACCGGAGGTGTCTCTTCTAAGAAAGATTCTAAAACATTCATTGCGCAGAGGCAAGTCTCTATACAGTACCTAATGTATCAATTTATTAACGGCATTTAAAAAGGGTGATATTTGTGGTAGAATGAGATTGTCCGTGGTAAAAGAAAAAAATATTCCTACAATAAGCATCGGATCTTCACTGTTTCATTTGCATGTAGTTTCATATGCTGTAACATCTTTTGGATGTATTAATGCAAAACAAAATTATATTTATTACCTGATAGATAAGAAAGAAATGAACTTTAGATTTTATAATCCTAATTATTCTATTTTGGAGTGTTTTGTGTCCCAAGTGGAAAAGCGTGATTGTCATCAGGGATACGGTAGGAAGTTACCGTTCTCATCAATCAATAATGGTTGGCTTCCGTAACCTACAGTAACCATTTACCGTACTTCTGATGACAATACCGTACCTGTGATGATAATCCACTAGGGATCTAAAACACTCCAAAATTTACGTCGACGCGTGCGTAAGGCAAATGTGACGATATATTACGTGACGACCAGGGCTGGGACACAAAACGTTTTCTTGGCACGAAAATTTTGTGTACACAAAAAAAACACACAAAAAAATTTTTCACTAAATTTGAGCAAGTTTATAGCTAATAAAAAGGTATTTTTCGACATAGAACTTTTATATGAGCAAAACAACATGCAATAGCAATTCAAAACAGAACTGAGACTCAGAAACCACGAGTTTGGTATTTTGATGAACGAAAGTGTAGATAGCAAGCTTCGAATTACCGATAAAACGATATTTTACATTAAAATTGTCCTATTATTGCAAAATTTACAATGTTGCTGATAAAATTATATCATACGTAGCCAAAAATATCATCGATTTTCTTCCTGAAAATCGGAAAATTGATGCAAATTTTTTGTGTTATTTTGTGTCATTTTTACACAAAATTTTCACAAAAAAAATTTTGTGCCCAGAACCATGAAAAACACAAAATCCCAGCCCCGGTGACGACGTAGGCGCGTCAGGCAAATGTTACGATGCATCAAATGATTTTTTTTTTCATGATTTTCAAAAAAATGAAATTTCAAGAAGGTCATTTCATTCCAATTTCAGGCATAACGATGATTGTGGTTCAGAACTCTCTTCCTTTCCAGCCTAAGCTCTTTTTATCCGGAAGTGTGTCTCACCCTTTCTGAAAGGTAAGAATAAATCCACACTTCCGACCCATGTCTCCACTCCGTTTTGATCCGTTTCACATGTAATCTTCTCCGTAGAGTCATACTTGAATCGGAAAGTGGAAATAGTAGAGACGCTGTAGAATAGAGATGTTGCGATGATTTTACTGCACAAATTGAGAGGATCATCTGCAATTTTTTTTACTTGAATTGCCTGAAATTCTTTTTTTAATTGCCTGAAATTCTCCTAAAAGAATATAGTACGCCAAACAGAGCGGCAATGAAAAAAAACAAATTCACTTTTTGCTGAACATTTTGTGATTATTGTAACGGGGGCCGCACATGTCGAGGAAACTGCTTTATTAATCTCCAAAAGACCACAAACACCGTCCTTGTATGCCACAGCAGCACAGTCGGGAGTCTGAAGTGTTTTGTTCGTGTAAACACCGAAAAACACAAAGCCAGGACCTTTTAATACTTTGTGTCTATAGCAAGACAAGTAGTAGAAGACTATTCTTGTAAAGAAAATATGATATTGAGCACTTACAGATTCACATTGGATAACACAGTGACCTTCATCTTGTAGCCCCGTTAGACGAGAAATACGATTGTATTTCACGTTAGACTCAGTCTTGAAATAACAGGTGCAGTTGACCTGCTAGATTATTGATTTAGCGTTTATCAAATATGCTGATCGTTAGAAGTTTGCATGCACATTTGCGGGTCTCCATCTTTAACTACCCAAGTGATTTTGAAACTCTTCGGTCCGACCACGCTACGTGCTTTGATTACCTGATCAATTAGAAGGAAAGAAGAAAGAAGGGAGAGAAAAATGGTATTGAACGACATTCAGCTTTGGTATGAAGATAAATGGCAAAGGAAGAGAGATTCCTGTAGTTTCAGTAACATGTCCATGGTTTCGCAGTTGATGTTGATGGATGAAATAAGTGCATTTTGTAGTACATACTAGGGTTGCCGGTTCGAATTCGAATTCGAATTATTCGCACCCCTTTCCCATCTCTCACCCTCTCTCCCCTTTCCCTTCAAAGAATTCGACACACCTGCCAGACGGAACGAATAGTTCGGGACAGACCGAATTATTCGGTCTCTCTCACTCTCTCGTATCCTTTCTCGACCCTCCCTTCCTCCGCCTCGTCCCCCAATGAGACACATTTCAAGAGATGGCTAATTCCCCTCGCATCTGAGAGCTTAGCAGTCAACAGCAAAGTTGTAGCTCACATCATCCCCCTTCTGATTCAATTTTGAAAAAGTCTATACGATAACCACGAACAAAATTACATCCGTTCTACGAATTCAGGGAGAAATTTGAATTATTCACTGTAGCCATGTATCTTACTCTATTACTCCGTCTTACTCCACATTGCTTTATCATTCTTTACAGAAGTAATTACACAAAAACAAAAACAAGTAAATGGGAAGAGACAGTCACGAAAAATAATGACGTATAACATACATATAGATCATAACGTAGCTCAAATTTTATATTTTGACTTGATTTTTTTTGCCTGGAACTACGCCAACATCAGCTATCGAATGAGCCTAAACATGGACAGATTCGGAGAGGATATTCTTCACGTAAATATCTGACTGACCTACTCGTGATCAGCTCAAAATCTGGTATAAAATGCCCGCTGAGTTATCATCTGTTACATTTTAAAATATCGGACTGACATACTCGTGATCAGCACAACATTTGTCATAAAATGGCCGCTGAGTTCCCATCTGATACATTTTGAAATATTGTTCATTTCAATATTTTGAAATGTTATTGTTCAGATTATACTAGAGTAGATATGCATTTTTTGCGTGACTTTCTCTTCCCATTTACTTGTTTTGTTTTTGTGTAATTACTTCTGTAAAGAATGATAAAGCAATGTGGAGTAAGACCGAGTAATGGAATAAGATTCATGGCTACAGTGAATAATTCAAATTTCTCCCTAAATTCGTAGAACGGATGTCATTTTGATCGTGGTTATCGTATCGACTTTTTCAAAATTGAATCGGAAGGGGGATGATGTGAGCTACAACTTTGCTGTTGACTGCTAAGCTCTCAGATGCGAGAGGAATTAGCCATCTCTTGAAACGTGTCTCATTGGGGGACGAGGCGGAGGGAGAGGAGGGAGGGCCGAGAAAGGATACGAGAGAGTGAGAGAGACCGAATAATTCGGTCTGTCCCGAACTATTCGTTCCGTCTGGCAGGTGTGTCGAATTCTTCGAAGGGAAGGGGAGAGAGGGCCCGTCTCAAACGAATTGCCGAGAGAGAAGGGAAGCGACTGACAAGGGGCACGAATTATTCGCCCTCGTTCCTGCAACCCTAGTACATACTAACACAGTGACATACATCCAGACAACGAAAATACATACACTTGTAGCTTATTCGATAAATCTATGAATTCAATTCCACACGGCGGTTCATGGTAAAAGGTAAATGAATGCATTAAACTTGGATTGAAGCATCCCTCACTGTTGATTTGCACCGGGCAGGAATCAAACCTACGAGGTTCGCCACACAACAGTTCTAGCCACTGATTGTAAGCTATGTCATCAGATCTGTAGAGATTGTATCTCCTTCTGAACTTGATAAGGCTGTTCCTTTGAGTGAAGAGAAACAATACGATCGCAAGACTATGTTGCTTATTGCTGCACAGAGTCAACATCAAGGAACTAGCTGTGAAGATATCGAAGGAGAACATATGTGTGGTGATCTACAGAAACAGATGGCTTGTCTCGGAATACAGAAGACAGCTGAAGTAGTTCCTGCACCAATTCCTCGTTCAATGTTACTCGTAGTGAAGTGAGAACTATTGATTGTGGATACGATATGAGTATACAAGAGGTACAAGGTATGGATAAAGGATGTGTAAGGATTGAGGAGACCCATGCTGGAGAAGAAGCTCATGATGAAGCTAAAGACGCTCTATGTGGAATAAATGGAGGATTACAGGCGCAATTGTGTTTCGATAATGGTGAAGAGGTAAATGCGGCTAAGGATACGGCTAAGGAGGTCGTAAGAGAAGCCGTTGAGGATAATTTGGCCACGGATAGTACTGATACTCAGGGAGATCTTGTGAAGACCGTGGGAGCCACAGTTTTGGAAGTGTATTCAGGAGTTAATAAGAGGAGTAATGAAGAAGTTGTTGACACGGAATGGGAGAAGCCGTGTATTATATCGAAACAAAGTGCCTTGGAGTCTATTGATATGGAGATGAGCGTCAAGGATGAGGTAATTATTGGAAGCAAGGGGAATCGTATAAGTGAAGTTGGAGCGAGTTTATCTAAGGGAGAAGATGTACATGCACATACTGTTGAACAAGGGAATATTATTGAACAGGAGAGCATTATTAAAAAGGAGGATGTTATTATTAAAGAAGAGTATATTGTCAAGCAAGAGGTTACTGTTAATGAGAAGGATATTTTTAAAGAAGATGATATTAGTAAGAAGGATATTAAAGAAGATAAGGATATTGAAGGAAAGGATATTGTTAAAGAGGAGTATATTGCTAAAGAGGAAGATGATATTGAAGAGAATGTTATTAAAGAAGAGTATGTTATCGATCAAGATGATTTGGAGAAGAAGGTTGCTATTGAAGATATGAATGTTGAGGAAAAGGATATTGTTGAGAAGAAGGATGTTGTGAAGGAGGATATTGTTGAAGATAAGGTTGGTATTGAGGAGGATATTATTGTGAAGGAGGTTGCTGTTGAGCAGGTCAAGAAGGATAAGAAGTTCACGAGAGTTGCTGATAGTGTAGCTACAGTGAATGGATTGAATAGTGTTATTGGAGATGGAAAGAATGTTATGTTAGTAAGGAGGAGATCGTAAAGGAAAATTTGGATGGACTTGTTAGTGGAGATAAGAAGAATGTTGGTGAGAAGGAGATCGTGAAGGAGAATATTGAAGGTAGAGTGTCAATGAAGATGGATTCAGGAGTTGTGTCGAGTGAGATTGTGCCGGATCATGATGGGAAGGTGGAACAACTGGATCGAAGGAAAGTGGTCCCGAGAGAACCGGATAAGGAGTTATCGTCGGTCTTGTCAGGAGGGGAGTCAACTACCGTACTCTCATCTACATCTCAATCACCTACAGTCGTATCGTCGTCGCTCATCATCTCGTTATGCGCAAGGCATGCTCATTCGTCAACATTCGTTGCTGCTGAAGAGTTCGAGTCCTATCGAGATCCCCAACGTCGTCGAGATTGAATGCGAGGACGCATTCTGTGAGGGAAGCGGCATGTATAGAGGGTGGTCATTCGTCGTTAATAATTATTAATTATCATATTCATTCCCTAATTTCTCATTATATAATCATTTCTTGATTCCTTAATTTATCAGTACGGCAGTAGCCACATCGTTTCGACTTACTATCGTTAGCGTTTAACCGTCATTTGAATATATCGGACCACTTTACTAATTCTCATCATTTTTCGTTAGTCTGGCAAGTGGGCCCCGGCTGGTTGTTTGGTTCGTTGATTCTTTGCTCGTCAATTTTAGTTTTTCGTTATTTCGTGTTTATTGTCAAAGTTGTAGATAAACCTTATTCGTTTATCCAAATCATCTTTCTTGTTGTCCGCATCACAGGGAGGTACAAAACCTCATTTGGTTCTTTGATTATTCCGATCTTTCTGTCTGTCTCTCCGTCCTATTTGTCATTGTGTCCGTCGTCAATTGATAGTCTACTTCTGACACACTTTGTGAGTGTCATCTTCTTCTTCTTCTGCTACACGCATGCCCACTTTGTGAGGGCAGCGCTCGAATCTTTGTGATCATAAGCACACTTTGTGAGTGCAATTCGTCTCTTTGTGGTGACCGTAAGTCCACTTTGTGAGGACTACGTCAAACTATCAAGTGCGCACTCTAGTAGAGTAGGATCTGCAGGCGCGTTACTTGTGCAGATCATGTGAAACTTGATCTAGTCAGATGCGCTTGTATTGCGTGCAGCCGCAACGTGTTATTTCGTTGCGTTGCGGTATCCAAACTACTCTTGACTTTTCGTGATAGGAGAATTTCGAGAAAAAAACAATATTCTAAATTTTGCAATAGTTATATACTCTTGGGTTAACCTTGTATAATTAGTTACCGTATTGAACGACCGTGGACATGGATCGATGGTAGAATATCTTAGAAGACAGTTTCTTACTTCTGTCATTTCTTGCTTCACCCACTCTTTAAAGGGACTGAAACCTTTGTCAACGGTCTCTTTAACGGTTTACGCTTTCTCGTTGTTAGAAAACAGAGAAATAGTGTGCGCAATGCAGAGGCCATTGAGAGAGGTTACGCCTCCTTTAAACCACCATACTCTAATTGTAAGAGTCAAATATAGCGATTGCTTTAATCTTATCATTATTGGTTCCGTTTTGCCTTATTTTATTGTTATTGATTATTTTTAAAAACAAAGCATTCCCAATTTGAATTTAAAAAAAATGTTACGAATTTAACAATAACATCTTTATCTCAACTTCAGAATATTCACAGCATGAAATACATTCATAAGGGTAAATGAAGACAATATCCATAATATGATAATAATTATTATTATTTGTATTTCTAATTCTCAGGAATCATTATAATACATAAAATTCGATACTTTCCTTCGAATAAGTCTTTAAGTCCGCAACGCGAGAGAGGGTTGTCAATTGCAAGAATAAGATCGTTCGCCTGGCATACTGAGTCGTTGTTCTCCCATACCTGCAAATAAATATCAATTGATACCCAATACAAAGTGGTTTAAGAGTTGGAAGTTTCGTCAAAACAACGATCCAAAATCGCGATCTCTCTAGTTTCCCTCACAACCTCGCTCTCGCCTCTAACTTGGCCACGAACCCGTCATTTTATTAACTCACATTTATTTGGCCTCCTTCGCAGCGTATAAGATCTTTCGAGCCAGTGATATTGAATGATGGAAATAATTCATCATCATTGTTCACCATTTCTCCATCTGTTATATGTCCTGAGAGCAATCGAATATAACAATAAGATATAGATAATGATATAAGATATATAATGATATATATAATATATAATGATATATATATATATATATATATATATATATACAGTAGCGCCGGAAAGTCAAAATACACTTTTTATTTCTGCTGTAATTTTGGCGTCAGTTGAGATATCAAGCTGAAACTTGTACATGATGTACCCACAGTATGTACGTATTCGATCCTCTTATAAGGTGTCACGGGGTTTTCTGGTTATTGCATAGTGATGACGCAACCGAACAACACTTTTTCGAAAATTCAATATTCTTTCAAGGATTTTTTCGCACTCATCAAACTTCGTGAGCATTGAGAGAACTACAAGACCTATCCAGAAAAAAAGTTTCAGGTTGCTGCAAATTCGGGTATTGGCTGCAGACTTGCTGCAACTTCGTGTTCGCAAAATCGTATCTCGGCTTCTAGAACAGCTTTAAAGGAGTTCAAAGCAGCAAACTAATTCTCATGGTGATTCCTGATGATCCTGTAAGTATGGTAGCGCTAACTCATTATTCATCCTCATGGATCGAAAAAGTCACTTTTTTACAAGACCCTATTTTGAAAAATCACAATTCTGAGGCCGGACTTGTTACAATTCTGGTTTTTGGATAGGAATGTTGAAAATATATTAATTAAGAGATTCCCCGCTCTTTAGAGAGATTGCTATTCTTTCTTGCCTGCGGCAGTCGATTTTCTGAAGGATAGTCGTTGAGGCCGCGCTCCCTTATCATCACGCGACCCGTAAACATCTCTAGGTATTCTACAATGTTCAACGAGCTTTGATAGATCAAATCACTCTAAAATGTATTCTCGCTAATCCTGAACATCATTGACTATAAAAGAATGCGTTTTTGATCATCAGTGATCGAATAAAATAATTTTTCATTGTGATTTTGAGCAAAATTTGACGAAAAATGAACAAAGATCAAAGATCACTGATCGAAAACAGAAAAATCAAAGATGAAAAACTCGATGCATACATTGTCTCTCTATTCTGACTACTCAAATCCCTAAAAGCCGCTAAAAGCGTCATTGAGTGGTATGTAAAGCCTAGAGATGTTTACGGGTCGCGTGATGATAAGGGAGCGCGGCCTCAACGACTATCCTTCAGAAAATCGACTGCCGCAGGCAAGAAAGAATCGCAATCTCTCTAAAGAGCGGGGAATCTCTTAATTAATATATTTTCTACATTCCTATCCAAAAACCAGAATTATACCAAGTCCGGCCTCAGAATTGTGATTTTTCAACTTAGGGTCTTGTAAAAAAGTGACTTTTTCGATCCATGAGGGTGAATGATGAGCTAGCGCTACCATACTTACAGGATCATCAGGAATCACCATAAGAATTAGTTTGCTGCTTTGAACTCCTTTAAAGCTCTTCTAGAAGCCGAGATACGATTTTGCGAACACGAAGTTGCAGCAAGTCTGCAGCCAATACCCGAATTTGCAGCAACCTGAAACTTTTTTTCTGGATAGGCCTTGTAGTTCTCTCAATGCTCACGAAGTTTGATGAGTGCGAAAAAATCCTTGAAAGAATATTGAATTTTCGAAAAAGTGTTGTTCGGTTGCGTCATCACTATGCAATAACCAGAAAACCCCGTGACACCTTATAAGAGGATCGAATACGTACATACTGTGGGTACATCATGTACAAGTTTCAGCTTGATATCTCAACTGACGCCAAAATTACAGCAAAAATAAAAAGTGTATTTTGACTTTCCGGCGCTACTGTATATATATACAGTAGCGCCGGAAAGTCAAAATACACTTTTTATTTCTGGTGTAATTTTGGGGTCAGTTGAGATATTAAGCTGTACCTTGTACATGATGTACCCACAGTATATACGTATTCGATCCTCTTATAAGGTCTCCCGAGCATTTCTGGTTATTACATAGTGATGACCCTACCGAACAACACTTTTTCGAAAATTCATTATTCTTTCAAGGATTTTTTCGTACTCGCCAAACTTCGTGAGCATCGAGAGAACTACAATGTCTATCCAGAAAAAAAATTTCAGGTTGCTGCGAATTCGTGTATTGGCCGCGGACTTGCTGCAACTTCGCGGTCGCAAAATCATATCTCGGCTTCTAGAAGAGCTTTAAAGGAGATCAAAGCAGCAAACTGATTCTCTTGTTGACTCCTAATGATCCTGTAAGTATGGTAGCCCTAGCTCATCATTCGTCGTCATGGATCGAAAATGTCACTTTTTTACAAGACCCAACTTTGAAAAATCACAATTCTGAGGGCGGACCTTGTAAAAATCTGGTTTTTGGATAGGAATGTTGAAAATATATTAATTAATCGATTCCCCGCTTTTTAGAGCGATTGCTTATCTTTCTTGCCTGCGGCAGTCGATTATCTGAAGGATAGTCGTTTAGGCCGAGCTCCCTTCTCATCTCGCGACCCGTACACATCTCTATGCCTTTCACACTGCTCAATGACGATTTAGCCGCTCATAGTGATTTGATCAGTCAGAATAGAGAGACACTGTATGAATCCAGTTTTTGATCTTAGATCTTTGTGTTTTAGATATTTGATCTTTGATCTTTGCTCAATTTTTCGTCAAATTTTGCTCAAAATCATAATGAAAAGTTGTTTCATTCGATCAAAGAAGATCAAAAACGCTTTCTTTTATAGACTATGATGTTCAGGATTACCGACAATACGTTTTAGAGTGATTTCATCTATAAAAGCTCGTTGAGCAGAGTGAAAGGCCTAGAGATGTGTACGGGTCGCGAGATGAGAAGGGAGCGCGGCCTTAACGACTATCCTTCAGATAATGGACTGCCGCTGGCAAGAAAGATAAGCAATCTCTCTAAAGAGCGGGGAATCTCTTAATTAATATATTTTCTACATTCCTATCCAAAAACCAGAATTATACCAAGTCCGGCCTCAGAATTGTGATTTTTCAACTTAGGGTCTTGTAAAAAAGTGACTTTTTCGATCCATGAGGGTGAATGATGAGCTAGCGCTACCATACTTACAGGATCATCAGGAATCACCATAAGAATTAGTTTGCTGCTTTGAACTCCTTTAAAGCTCTTCTAGAAGCCGAGATACGATTTTGCGAACACGAAGTTGCAGCAAGTCTGCAGCCAATACCCGAATTTGCAGCAACCTGAAACTTTTTTTCTGGATAGGCCTTGTAGTTCTCTCAATGCTCACGAAGTTTGATGAGTGCGAAAAAATCCTTGAAAGAATATTGAATTTTCGAAAAAGTGTTGTTCGGTTGCGTCATCACTATGCAATAACCAGAAAACCCCGTGACACCTTATAAGAGGATCGAATACGTACATACTGTGGGTACATCATGTACAAGTTTCAGCTTGATATCTCAACTGACGCCAAAATTACAGCAAAAATAAAAAGTGTATTTTGACTTTCCGGCGCTACTGTATATATATACAGTAGCGCCGGAAAGTCAAAATACACTTTTTATTTCTGGTGTAATTTTGGGGTCAGTTGAGATATTAAGCTGTACCTTGTACATGATGTACCCACAGTATATACGTATTCGATCCTCTTATAAGGTCTCCCGAGCATTTCTGGTTATTACATAGTGATGACCCTACCGAACAACACTTTTTCGAAAATTCATTATTCTTTCAAGGATTTTTTCGTACTCGCCAAACTTCGTGAGCATCGAGAGAACTACAATGTCTATCCAGAAAAAAAATTTCAGGTTGCTGCGAATTCGTGTATTGGCCGCGGACTTGCTGCAACTTCGCGGTCGCAAAATCATATCTCGGCTTCTAGAAGAGCTTTAAAGGAGATCAAAGCAGCAAACTGATTCTCTTGTTGACTCCTAATGATCCTGTAAGTATGGTAGCCCTAGCTCATCATTCGTCGTCATGGATCGAAAATGTCACTTTTTTACAAGACCCAACTTTGAAAAATCACAATTCTGAGGGCGGACCTTGTAAAAATCTGGTTTTTGGATAGGAATGTTGAAAATATATTAATTAATCGATTCCCCGCTTTTTAGAGCGATTGCTTATCTTTCTTGCCTGCGGCAGTCGATTATCTGAAGGATAGTCGTTTAGGCCGAGCTCCCTTCTCATCTCGCGACCCGTACACATCTCTATGCCTTTCACACTGCTCAATGACGATTTAGCCGCTCATAGTGATTTGATCAGTCAGAATAGAGAGACACTGTATGAATCCAGTTTTTGATCTTAGATCTTTGTGTTTTAGATATTTGATCTTTGATCTTTGCTCAATTTTTCGTCAAATTTTGCTCAAAATCATAATGAAAAGTTGTTTCATTCGATCAAAGAAGATCAAAAACGCTTTCTTTTATAGACTATGATGTTCAGGATTACCGACAATACGTTTTAGAGTGATTTCATCTATAAAAGCTCGTTGAGCAGAGTGAAAGGCCTAGAGATGTGTACGGGTCGCGAGATGAGAAGGGAGCGCGGCCTTAACGACTATCCTTCAGATAATGGACTGCCGCTGGCAAGAAAGATAAGCAATCGCTCTAAAAGCGGGGAATCGATTAATTAATATATTTTCAACATTCCTATCCAAAAACCAGATTTTTACAAGGTCCGTCCTCAGAATTGTGATTTTTCAAACTTGGGTCTTGTAAAAAAGTGACATTTTCGATCCATGACGACGAATGATAAGCTAGGGCTACCATACTTACAGGATCATCAGGAGTCAACAAGGGAATCAGTTTGCTGCTTTGATCTCCTTTAAAGCTCTTCTAGAAGCCGAGATATGATTTTGCGACCGCCAAGTTGCAGCAAGTCCGCGGCCAATACCCGAATTCGCAGCAACCTGAATTTTTTTTTCTGGATAGACCTTGTAGTTCTCTCGATGCTCACGAAGTTTGGCGACTACGAAAAAATCCGTGAAAGAATAATGAATTTTCGAAAAAGTGTTGTTCGGTAGCGTCATCACTATGTAATAACCAGAAATGCTCGTGAGACCTTATAAAAGGATCGAATACGTACATACTGTGGGTACATCATGTACAAGTTACAGCTCAATATCTCAACTGACGCCAAAATTACACCAGAAATAAAAAGTGTATTTTGACTTTCCGGCGCTACTGTATATATATATATATATATATATATATATATATATATATATATATATATATATATAAATAAATATATAAATCCAAAAATAATATATATAAATCCACTCCTCCAAGCCATGTCTCTAGTCCATGATGGTCCATTTCACATTTCATCGCTTCAAGTCATTCGAATTTGAATCGGAAAATGAAAACACGCTGTAGAAATACTGCCAATTGCCGATTTTAGTGCACGAGTCGGGAGAATCATCTGCAAAACAAAAACAAAAACAATTTTAAAAATTTAATAACTTGAAATGCCTTTTTTCTGAAAATCTTTTTTTTATTTCACATATCAACAATGAAAAACAATGTATTATATATATGAGAGGAATCGCGAGAAAATCGACCGTTTCGGAGGGTCCGCGGACATAGAAAATTCGACCCCCTGAAAAATTCAGAATAAGTACTTTGAACGATGCTCTATCAAACTGCGTTTTCCGAATTTGCATATCTGCTCTCATTTTCGAATAGCGGTAGGTCAAAGTTGGCAGGTACGGTTTTTTTGGCTCGAGTGTGCGTCAGAAAAATGATCATAACTCCGTTCAAAATAATGATAGACACTTTTTCAAAAAAAGCATCGAAAGAGGAGATCTTGCGCAACATTTACCAGTTGATGACGTCATTTTTCGACCATGCGCCGGTGCTGGGCGGTCGGTTTTATGAAAAAGTGACGTAACTTTCCTAATCGGAAAAAGTGCACTTTTCTTCTATGCGCGTTTTGTTGCACCCATATGTGTCTAAAAATGATCCAAGTTTCAGAGGATTTCCGAATTGGAAAAAAAAAGCGTTGATTTTAGTGACGCGACCTCGGCTTATTCCTTTATTTAGTGACGCGACCTCGGCTTATTCCTTTATCAAGAAACAGCAAAGGAGCTAAAATGACTCAAAAACATCCGAAAAAACATTACGAGCTCAAAATACCCATATATGACAGTTATATGAAACACAAAATCACCAAGTTCCGAAAAATTTGAAAAAAACCGTATTTTGCTTTTCCACGTGGAAAAAACGTTTCAGTAATGTTAATTAATCTTATAATATTTCTTATAATGTTTTTGAACATTTATATTTTTGGAAGTGAAGGCCTACCTGCTCTTAGAGCCGAGATATCCGCCATCGAAATTACACGCGCGCGCCCCAACTCCGCGCGACTGCTCATCATCCGCTCTCTCACTCCCACACGCTCTTTCGTGAACAGACAGGGAGAGAAAAAAAGGGGAAGGGAGACTAACATCTGACAACTACACGAAATGGAGATGTTAGAAAACTCTGAGCGAACAGAGTTGCATTTGAACAACAAAGAACGAGTGTGAGCCCCCCCCCCCAAACCTTCCTCGCTCTCTCTCTCTCTCTCTCTCTCTCTCTCTCTCTCTTCAAGGAATGATGAAGTACAATGTCAAAACTAATGTTAGATAAGATACATTTATTAGAGAAATCAGTCATAATTGAAAACAATTAACATTGAAATAACATATTACAAAGAGAAATGGATGACAAACGGATGTTTTAAGGATGTTTTTAGTTTAGTGATCGAATGAGACAGAGACAAATTATATGTGTGATGGATTAACAATAATTTATAGTAGATTCCTAGCAGTGCTAGGGGGATCCATAAATTGTTTTACTTGCGAGCGTTTTATACTTATGTGCGGGAAGAGCATTTCGCTTGCGCGCCCATCCGCCTCTATTACCCTTTGAGAAGAGATGTTTTTTTTCATCGTACCAATCCTGATTGATCGTTGACCTGCCTTACTTCCATTCTTCAACATGGTTGTGGTTCCACTCATTGTGACACTACTTCTCCTGGGTGTCATTCCTGCTAGGAGAAGGATCCACGAACTTCTGTTCCAAGGGGCGGTGGGAGAGAGTGAGCTGACCGACCGTTCGCGATGAAGAAAATGAACGTGAATGAAGAGATGAAGAGAGAAGAGATGTGTTGCCATAAAATGAACGTTTTCCAGCTCAGAATGACTCAAAACAACTTGTTTCATCATTCTTAGCACGAAAAATACCGTGGAACACGTTTTTTGTGTCTGTAAAAATCAGCAAAAGATTTGGATCGAACCGGGGTTCGAACCCGCTCGGTGTTTTTAGAGTGGTACCTCTTTACCTCGACGTCTCGAATGATTTTGCTTATTTTATTTATTTATTTATCGTAGTTCGCTCAGAGTTTTCTAACATCTCCATTTCGTGTAGTTGTCAGATGTTAGTCTCCCTTCTCCTTTTTTTCTCTCCCTGTCTGTTCACGAAAGAGCGTGTGGGAGTGAGAGAGCGGATGATGAGCAGTCGCGCGGAGTTGGGGCGCGCGCGTGTAATTTCGATGGCGGATATCTCGGCTCTAAGAGCAGGTAGGCCTTCACTTCCAAAAATATAAATGTTCAAAAACATTATAAGAAATATTATAAAGATTAATTAACATTACTGAAACGTTTTTTCCACGTGGAAAAGCAAAATACGGTTTTTTTCAAATTTTTCGGAACTTGGTGATTTTGTGTTTCATATAACTGTCATATATGGGTATTTTGAGCTCGTAATGTTTTTTCGGATGTTTTTGAGTCATTTTAGCTCCTTTGCTGTTTCTTGATAAAGGAATAAGCCGAGGTCGCGTCACTAAATAAAGGAATAAGCCGAGGTCGCGTCACTAAAATCAACGCTTTTTTTTTCCAATTCGGAAATCCTCTGAAACTTGGATCATTTTTAGACACATATGGGTGCAACAAAACGCGCATAGAAGAAAAGTGCACTTTTTCCGATTAGGAAAGTTACGTCACTTTTTCATAAAACCGACCGCCCAGCACCGGCGCATGGTCGAAAAATGGTAAATTTTGCGCAAGATCTCCTCTTTCGATGCTTTTTTTGAAAAAGTGTCTATCATTATTTTGAACGGAGTTATGATCATTTTTCTGACGCACACTCGAGCCAAAAAAACCGTACCTGCCAACTTTGACCTACCGCTATTCGAAAATGAGAGCAGATATGCAAATTCGGAAAACGCAGTTCGATAGAGCATCGTTCAAAGTACTTATTCTGAATTTTTCAGGGGGTCGAATTTTCTATGTATAATATTCTATGGAAGTTCAGTTAGACAACCTAGCTCTATTAGAATTTGCAAGACAAAATAATACAATTACAGTTGCAAAAAAATGATTAGATTATTACAAACTTGCCTGGAATACAACTACAGAACTTTCAAATATTACCGAATTGATATAATATTTAATATATATTTATATATATCTATATATATATATATATATATATATATATATATATATATATATATATATATATATATATATATATATATATATATATATATATATATATATATATATATATATATATATATATAATATATTTCAGTTCTCTTTTTTTCGATTTTCTGAAAAAAAATCGAAAAAATTGTTCGCAAAAAGTCGAAAAATCGGAAAATCGGAAAAATCGAAAAACGAAAAATGCACAGCCCTGCATGCGATCCACGAGCCATCGCATACGAAAAAAACACTTTATTTAAAAATCATAACTTTTTAATGCTATGTATCTCTAACACTACATATTTAGAAGTACATTTTAATTATTTTTTTGAGATATGATATTGTGTACTTACTGATTCACATTTCATAACACAGTGACCTTCATGTTTTAGTCCCGTTAGACGAGAAATACGATTGTGTTTTACTCCAGAGAAAATGTTGATGTAACAGGCGCAATCGACCTGTTATTGTATGGATTTAGAGAGTATTTTCGCACTGATCTTCGTTTCGAATTTTACGATTACCTGATAAATTAGAAGTAAAGAAGAAAGAAGGAAGAAGTACATGTTATCGAACGACATTCACATTTGGTATGAAGAGTAAGGGAAAAGTAAGACAAGAATCTTTTAGTTTCACTGGCATAACCATGGTTTCGAAATTAATGTTGATGGAAATTTCGGACGAAATAAGTGCCTTTTCTTCTCGACGACTTTCACAGTGGCAAACATTTTTTCAGGCAGGGAAAATACTTTATACAGTACCGTGCAAAAGTCCGGCCCCAAAATTTGAATCGCTATAACTTTTTTCGTACTTGACCGATCGGCCCCCGGTTTCTTTTATTATATAGTGTAACCATTGGAGAACATTTTTATGTTATTGATTATTACCTATGATGATGAAATGATTTCATCATTCTTGAAATGCCGAGGTGCGATCGTAAAAATAGGTTTATTCTCAGATACATTTTTTTCAATTAGTCCAATTTTTTTGTGAGCAACGAACAACTATCGGTGATCGTTTTAAGCGATTAACCACGTTGCTTGCATATCGCTCCGAGGAATTAGCTAATTTCGCCTGACCAATCAAAATTTCGTAAAAATGTCATAACTCAGTCTGTAGTTGAGCTACGGGCCTCAGATTCAACAAGTATTATCACATGGTCATAGGGCACCACCATGCCAATTTCAGATGGATTCCGCTTCTTGAAGACAAAATTCGAAAAAAATCCCATACCATTTTTGGGCATACGGTATTTGCCAGCCGGTTTTTCTAAAAATCTAAAAATTTGGTATGATGTGCCCAAACATCTACATAACACATCTACAAAGTGGCGAGATTACAGGAGCTCAATTACGACTTAGCCCATACAAATACCATTGACAGTCAAAGTGGATGGAACCTAATTTCGTTCGTTATGGAGAATTATAACGGGTCAATAACCCAGTATTTCATATCAATTTCGATCGGATTTTGAACCAAGTGTTTAATAAGCACATTTCCTACAAGTATCCTCAATTTAGTTCCACTATTGGACATTCCACCTTTTTCATCTGTCTCTTTTCTCGTAAATTTCCACTTTGACTGTCAATGGTATTTTTATGGGCAAAGTCGTAATTGAACTCCTGTAATCTCGCCACTTTGTAGATGTGTTAGGTAGATGTTTGGGCACATCATACCAAATTTTTAGATTTTTAGAAAAACCGGCTGACAAATACCGTATGCCCAAAAAATGGTATGGGATTTTTTTCGAATTTTCTCTTCAAGAAGCGGAATCCTTCTGAAATTGGCATGGTGGTGCCCTATGACCATGTGATAATACTTGTTGAATCTGAGGCCCGTAGCTCAACTACAGACCGAGTTATGACATTTTTACGACATTTTGATGGGTCCGGGGAAATTAGCTAATTCCTCGGAGCGATATGCAAGCAACGTGGTAAATGGCTTAAAACGTTCATCGATAGTTGTTCGTTCCTCATAAAAATATTGGACTAATAGAAAAAATCTACCTGAGAATAAACCTATTTTAACGATCGCATCTCGGCATTTCGAGAATAATGAAATCATTTCATCATCGTAGGTAATAATCAATAACATACAAATTTTCTCCAATGGTTACATTATTTAATAAAACAAACCGGGGGCCGATCGGTCAAGTAGGAAGAAAGTTATAGCGATTCAAATTTTGGGGCCGGACTTTTGCACGGTACTGTATATACTTTCGATAAAAAAGAGGTAGATTTTTTAGCGAGTAGGAAGTTAAGTTTCCATTTAAACTGCTAAAAATCGATGACGGGATGTCTGAATTTGAATTCCCGCATCTCTTTGCGCGCGTACTAATTCAAATTTCGTGTCCATTTTCGACTTTCCGAGTACATTTAAGGAGTGGAAAGTCGCCGATTTTTTAACGAGCCATGGCTCTTGGTTATGTTGTAAGCTTCCATCTCATGAATATTCGAATACTGACAAGGGAACTATATCAGCTTGCTTTTTTTAAACTGGATGAAATTTTGCATAGACATAGCTGAACATATTATAAGATCAACTGTGAAGTCTAAAAATTCTGCCAGGCAATAGCCGAGCCAGAAAATAGGTCCAAAGTTTTGACCCATGTTCAGTTAAAGGGGCCGTAACCTTTGTCAACGGCCTCTTAAACGGTCTACGCTCTCTCGTTGTTAGAGAACAGAGAAATAGTGAGCGCAATGCAGAGGCCATTGAGAGAGGTCACTCTCCCTTTAAGTTTCACACGCTCTGCGTCAAAACCATTTTCCGATACCTGGTCTGTTCCTTGAAAGGAACAAACAAGTGGAGTGGTGGTGTAGTGGCGAAGTGTCTTCGTTACCTTGGCAACAGTAGTGGGTTCGATGCCGCTATGCTGCAAAATTTTTTTGCATTTTTTAAAGAGATCGATAAATGTTAATTTTTTCAATATTATTTATTTATTTATTTATACCATCAAATATATTTAGTAGGGGGATATGTATAAGGGCAGAAGAGGGATAATTGGATTTCCGTCGCATAAGGCGATTTTGGTTTTGGCACGGTGGCAGTTTTCATGGTAGGGTTTCAGGTACGAATTCAAATACAATTTAAATATTAAACTATTCACTGTATTGATCTTGTCAACTGTGCGAGACCAGATATTATAAAAAAAAAACGTTGTTTTATTTCGACGTTTAGGGGACTATTTCTCCATCATCAGTGAAAGTAAACTACCTACAATGAAAAATATGAATAATATGAAAGCCGACAAGTGGACTAGAGAGGGCAAGAACACAACCGTAGAATTAGATGCAATGAAAGAATGAAAAGAATAAGAATGAGAGAAACATGGACGCTTTGGTTGGTGTGAGGTTTGGGACGGCAGGTCAGATAGAGGGAGAGAGAGGAAGAGAGTGTGACTGTGATCAAAGAAGTTGAGCAAGGATAATTGTGAGAGTCCTATAGACAGTGTTCTTGCCCTCTCTAGTCCACTTGTCTGCTTTCGTATTATTCATATTTTTCATTGTAGGTCACTTTCACTTTCTCTGATGATGGAGAAATAGTCCCCTAAACGTCTAAATAAAACAACGTTTTTTTTATAATATCTGGTCTCGCACAGTTGACAAGATCAATACAGTGAATAGTTTAATATTTAAATTGTATTTGAATTCGTACCTGAAACCCTTACCATGAAAAAAAAACCGAAATCGCCTTATGCGACGGAAATCCAATTATCCCTCTTCTGCCCTTATACATATCACCCCTACTCAATATATTTGATGGTATAAATAAATAAATAAATAATATTGAAAAAATGAACATTTATCGATCTCTTTAAAAAATGCAAAAAAATTTGCAGCATAGCGGCAGACCATGTATCGGAAAATGGTTTTGACGCAGAGCGTGTGAAACTTAACTGAACATGGGTCAAAACTTTGGACCTATTTTCTGGCTCGGCTATTGCCTGGCAGAATTTTTAGACTTCACAGAATATGTTCAGCTATGTCTATGCAAAATTTCATCCAGTTTAAAAAAAGCAAGCTGAGATAGTTCCCTTGTGAGCCTTGCCAAATTGCGAACGAAAAGCGTTCTAGGTGATTCCAAGAAAGAACACAATGTTCCCATTTTGGATTTATTGTCTGAATTCATTAAATGTATTTTAACGCGATAAATTTAACAATAAAATCTTTGTCTCAACTTCAGAATATTTATAGCATGAAATACAATCACTAGGGAAAACGATACCGATTGGCAGGAATAAAAATCCGTGTGACAGCAATAAATAACCATAATAATATATAATAATAATTATTTGTTTCTGAAGAATAATTATAATAATTGTGAGTATGGTTTTCATGTGTCTTTATTGCACAAAATTCGATGTGTTCCTTCTACCAAATCCGTAACTCCACAATTATTGAACGGACTATTTAATGTAATCTCGGTCGGCTCGCATAAATGAGCGTTGTTCTCCCATATCTATAAATAAATATTAATTGATACATGCGTGATTGATGCGCGGCATGGAATGTGTCGGTTTGTCATTTTGCGTATAAAGAAAAGTAGTACAACAGTAAATACTGATTTTACAAACTTACATTGAATTTGCCTCCTTCGCACCATACATGATCTTTCGAGCCAGTGATGTTGAATGAAGGAAATAATTGATCATCATTGTTCACCATTTCTCCTTCTGTTATATGTCCTGAAAGGAAACGGATAAGAAAAGATTTATGAACGGGACTTGATTGTTATGTTTATACAGTGGTGCACGTTTGCCATTCCTATCTATACAGTGCTAGCCAATATTCTATGATATTTTGGATTTTCATCCATAACTTTATTCGCAGTCAACTGTTTTGCCACGTTCTTGCACAGTGTATATTTTCCATTCTGTGTACAGTATACACCAGTTTACACCAGGGTTGTGCGAAAAATTTTCCAACCGGAAAAATTCCTTGTTTTTTCAGCCCCTTTTCGCAAGATTTTCCGACCGGAGTTTTCCGAGTTCTCCCATGTATTGAGATGATAACTCACCTTCTCTGAAAGGTCCGAATAAATCCACTCCTCCAAGCCATGTCTCTAGTCCGTGTTGGTCCATTTGACATTGCATCTCATAATTCTCATATTTGAATCGGTAAGTGAAAATAGTGGACACGCTGTAGAAATGCTGCCAATTGCCGATTTTGGTGCACGAGTCGGGTACATCACCTGCAAAAACAATTTTAAAATTTTGTAGTTTGAAAATACTTTGAAAATCAAACAATTTTTTCATAGTTCGGGAATGAAAAATAAATAAATTTACTTCTAGATGAGCATTTTGTAGTAATCTGAACACGGGGAGAGCATGTCGAAGTGGTTGCTTTATCAACCTCCAAAAGAACACAAACACCATCCCTGTATGCCACAGCAGTACAGCCGGGAGTCTGAATTGTTTTGTGATTGTGATCCACAAAGTCATGAACATTAAAAACACTTTTTCATCCTTTTAATACAATGTGTACTACATATTTATAAATACATGTAAATTCTAATAAACGAAAATGATATTGCTTGCTTACTGATTCACATTTGATAACACAGAGACCTTCATCCTTAAGCCCCGTTAAACGCGAAATACGGTTGTGTTTTACTGCAGATAACATGTTGATGTAACATGCGCAGTTGACCTGTTATTGTATGAATTTAGAGAGTATTTTGGTACCCAATGAAGCTTAAAACTCTTCGCACTGTTTTTACGAATGATATGATTACCTTATTAATTAGCAGGAAAGAAGAAAGAAGGAAGAGGAACATGCTATCCGAGTACATTATGATTTGGAATGAAGAGAAAAGGCAAAGGAAGACACGATTCATCTTATTTCAGGGACATAACCATGGTAATGGTGCTGGATGAAATTAATGCATTTCTGGTACATCAGACAGTGGCATAGATCCAGACCATTACTGTGCGGGAAAAAAGATTTCGTAAAATGTCAGTAAACGTAAAATTTCCGAAATTATTTCTCGAAAATTCGGTAAATACGGATAATTTCGGAAAAATCTAAATTGGCTTTGGTCAAATTTTCGTGTTTTTTTTCCTATTTTTTGCTTCATCGAGGAGCGGCAAATCACAACAGCGGTAAGGAAACACAAATCAAGAATACAAGCTCATAACAAAGGATCGGAATGTTAATGGGAAGGGCTAGCAAAAGGTGAAAATTCATTTTTTGAAGAAAAATGAAGAATTAAAGAAGGGGACCCACGAGTTTTTTCGTGACTAAACTGGCCAGGCAGAACTATAGATCACATCTCCCTGAACGCAAAAACAATTTTCTCTAAAATTTTATATGGCCCGGAATGTCGTAATCGGAGCTTAAAGTTCATTGATGCACCAGGGAAAGGCGCGAGTTTTTTTTTAATTTGAAGGACAAATGTATAGAAAATTGCAAACGGGAGTCGAACTCCGCATTTTTAGGGGGGCCAATAATTTGGTCGAGAGTGAAAAGTTGAGCCATTATTTTGGTAGTTGAGCCAATAATTTGGCTCGAAGTGGGGCTATTATTTTAGTCGCAAAGTTGAGCTAAACTTTTGGCTTAAATAAAGGCCCCATTACGGTATGTCGAGCCGTTTCAATGAGAGCCGTAAAATAGGTCGGCGATGTTTGCTAATCTCTTTCTTGTAAGGTCATGTCGGCATACCAGCCATGGAAGTTTTTCAACTAAATTGCGTTGCTTTCGATGCATTTCTAGTTTGTATTCTACTTCTCAAACTATTTTGCTAGTTGAGTAGACTGTTGCTGTTTTCGCTCCTTCATTGGCTGTGCTCACTAATTGTTGTTTTTTCTTTAATTTAATTTATTACAAGGATATCTCTGCTCGATCAAGATGAACTCTTCTCAATTCGCCTCTCCTAGGACGGTAAGCTCCTTAGTACGTATTTGAAATCAAGAGTATTTAAGTTATCATAAATTCTTTAAGTCTTTTAAGTCGAAAGACTAATAATAAGTGTTTGGGTTGAGGCGCAGAGTCGTCCTCCGAAGATCATCATTCCGTCACAGCGCGAAGAATTGCACGACGAACAGCTGTAGTATCAGTCCCTACTCAACTCTTACTTCCAACCCGGTGAGTATGAATGTCAAGATTTACATGAGCATGACAAACCTTCTGAAGCGTAGAATGAAGTGTTTACCAAAAGCCTCTTACGCACTTCTATTGGTGAACTCTTTGCTAACGTTCATATAGGGTGATGTAAACAATAAATTTTGGCAAACTTGCGCTTTTTGCAGGTGTGTGACAACGGCAAACGATTGACAACTTTATCGGAGAACTTTGTTGTCAGACTTCAAAAAGTAAAACGATTGTAGTCAATGTATGAAATAAATAAATGTGGCAACAGATAGTGACTATTTTGTAGACAGACAAGAAAACTGAGGATGATACATGTCAGAACACATTAGTTCAGCCTCTGTAATAGCGAGGCAACAATGAATGGCTAATCACGTTTTCCAACTTATAAAGAGGGCGAGGCGGATGCCAGGCGGGTTTGGTGGGCTGCATTAGAGAGGGTGCGCGTGCGAGATGGCATCAAATGATTCTCTCTGTCACACTCTCCGCCGTGTCACCAAACCTGTCTGAGGTGCGCCGCTTTGACTAATGAACTATCGTCTCATTATTATGAGGATGTGAAAATGCACCAAAAAATGGAATGAGTAGAGAAATGTGCTTCTTTCTATTCAGACAACAAAAAATATTCGTTTTGATGTCAATGAGAAGGCAAGAATCGATTGACATCAAAAAGAAGATTTTTTGTTGTCTGACTAGAAAGAAGCACATTTCTCTGGTCATGACTTGTATCATCCTCATTTTTCTTGTCTGTCAACAGTTCATTCATTAATTGCAACCGCAAATATTTATTAGACATATTGACAACAATCTGTATTAAATTTGATGTCTGACTGCAATTGGGTGCGATAAAGTTGTCAATCCTTGTCATTCACCTGCAAAAAGCACAAGTTTGCCACAATTTATTGTTTACATCACCCTATATGTAATTATCGATTGATTTCATGATGTATACGATCGTTAATTTCGTCATGTTGCAGCTTCTCAATCAATTCATTGTTCGCTACAACACCGGATAACACTGGATATGTGGAGAAGTTGAATCTGAAGAACGACCCACCAAGCAGCTTTTCGCTCTGTAAGTTTAATTATCGATTGATTGATGACTTGATTGATACCCGTTTCCCTGGTGTCTACGTAAAGTTGCGGGGTTGCTGCTTGATAGATCTCACATATTGTTATTGAT
This sequence comes from Parapristionchus giblindavisi, assembly GCA_943737045.1. Taxonomy (NCBI): domain Eukaryota; kingdom Metazoa; phylum Nematoda; class Chromadorea; order Rhabditida; family Diplogasteridae; genus Parapristionchus; species Parapristionchus giblindavisi. Next base: position 91,784 of record CALSFV010000004.1, on the reverse strand, counting down.
TACATAATTTTCATTGTTTATCGATTAACTGTGTTCATTGTCAGGTGTGCGTCTACTACTACCAATTCGCCGTCCCTCACGCTAACAGCCGACATCAGACGCCCCTTCCTCGTGTAACTGATAGAGACCATTGGAGAGGACGCGTGATGAAGGACGGGGGAAATTGGATCGATAAAAAGGTTCGCTCAGCTGTTTTATTTGTCATCTTATTATGTACATAGATGTTTCGATGAATGATAACACGGAGGAATAAATCAATGATGTGTTGGTTCAATTAGCTTATTTCACTGTTGTGTAATGATCATGCAATCGAAGTGTACTTTTCATACGTAGACGGGGTGAGGCCGTATGTATGAAAGCCGACAAACCGTTTGCCGACTTTCATGCATACAGCCCCTGGAGCTCGATTCTACAGGGGCATCCGAACGAAAAATGGTTAATTTTACAGGGGGCCTTCACTTTTTTTTATAACTTTCACCTAAACGTCATTTTTACATGGGGCATTCCACAAAATTTCGAAAACCCCTAATTTTACAGGGGCACATCCATGTCGGCGCCCATGTATGTTAATTTTGATCACGTGTAGTTCTTTTGTGAAAAAAATCTTGTTCTTCTGAAACATCGTGAGAGTGGAGACTTCCCCTAGGATAAAGGACTACTGATTCGAATATATCGTAATACATACAATATCGTACGACCTTTTTTGAGCTGTTTAAGAACCCCGCGAAAATTCCCGACATTTCCGCAACGAGGAATAACTCGGCTCGTTGGGGTCCTGGAACAGTGAGATGGATATCAGTAACACTATGATATCACATCTTGATCTTTGATCTTTGTTAACTCCGGTACATTTTTGCAATGAGACAATTTCGCTTAAAATCATCCTAGACGAGCGGGAAGTGTATTGTTCGCCTCCACATGACAAGTATATATTCAACCAGTATTTAACCTATTGGCAACGAGCTCCATCTGTCTGAAGTGGGTACCATACCGGGAACCATGTCAAAAAAATGAATTTAACGCAAGAATTTTAATACATCGATACTCTCATCTCGTTTATGCACTGTTACATTTGCCTTACGTGTCTACGCCGTAATCCCCTCCGTCGCGTCGGACAGACGGCGGAGGGGGTTACGGCGTAGACACGTAAGGCAAATGTAACAGTGCATTACTCGATACTCGTTCGGAGGAAGTCGAACAGTATCTCTCGATAGTGTTTGACTTCCTCCAAACGTGACCTCTCAACTTGCCGCTAAAACCCTTGCGACACGCGCACACTCGTCCACGCGATTATGAACTACCGTAGCCCGGTTCCGTGGGTCAGATTAAGTGCGACGGGTCAGATTTCAGCATAAATTGCCGGAATAACCGATACGTGAGTGATGTGATTATAACCTATTTATAACCCGCACATTGTGACTATTTGGACAATTGTTAATGAAATCTGCCCAATTGCACTTGATCTGACTCGCCGAACTCGGTTACGGTAGTTTAAGATAGGTTATAATCATATCACGCACATATTGTTTATTCCTGCATTTTATACTGAAAACTAACCCATCGCACTTTATCTAACCGGCCGAACTGGATTACGATAGATTACAGTTGTTCATAATCGCGTGGACGAGTTTGCGCGTGTCGCAATGGTCTCAGCAGCAAGTTGAGAGGTCTGGGTCTCTGAGGGGCAGGTTTGGCGGTCGGCAAACAGTATCGAGAGAGGCGATGTAAAACTCTGCCCAGCATTAACATTCGAGGGTTCGTTTTAGAACATCGATTTGACATGGTTCCCGGTATGGTACTGACTTCAGACCGATATGTGGACGAGTTGGAAAAGATAAAAGGTTAATTACTAGTTGGATATATACTTGTCATGTGGAGGCGAACGATATGCTTCCAGCTCGTCTAGGATGATTTTGAGCGAAATCGTCTCATTGCAAAAATGTAGCGGAGGTAAAGCAAAGATGAAAGATGAAAATGTATCATAGTGTTGATGCTGATCACAATTGTACCCATCTCACGGTTCTTTGAACCGAATTATTCCCCGTTGCGGAAATGTCGCCCCCCCCCCAATCATCACTATCACCAATATCAGCGTCCTCAACACTTTTGCAACCCTTATACCTTGATTTTCAACTAAAAAAAACACATTAAAACTTGCTGAAAATCGTCGAAAATGAAAATTTTTTGAAGTTCACTGTCATTCGATATTTGTTTCATTAGTAAATTTGGTTGTTTTTTTTTTCATAACAGAACGATTTGTAACTCTTTTAAAGTATTGAAACCATCTTTTCCCAACCAAATTCGAGTATTTTTGGCATTTTCCTGAATTTTCCAAGTTCTGAACACTGCTTAAAAATATGTGAGACGAATTATCATTAGAAACATGCTGTTATTGATTCTATTGTTTTCAGGAAATCTCAATTCTTCGATACTAAGTATCTCGCAGCTCTGATTTGTACCCCATGAGAAGCCAAAGATGACAAGAATCTAACGATGACACTTGAACAAGCTGAAGAAATCGCAAGACTGTTAATTACTCGTTTCATTTTCATTCTCATGTTGTAATTGATATGTACATATTGTTGTTTTGAGGATAAAGAAGTTAATTTATGTATAAAACATTTAAATGTGTATATGAATGGAACTGGAATAAAAGTAAGCAAATAAATGGCTAAACTTTTAGTTGACCAAATTATTGGCCCCCCTAAATATGCGGAGAACCCGCGTGGCGCGGTTAATAGGGCTGACTATTAACCAATGAGCTACAAGCGCTACACCCTCACTCTCTCAAATCTAATAGAGAGCATATTGCCACTTTCTATGTCCCACGTTCTTCATGACAAGAGCACATCCCAAAACTCCTGGGTCCCCTTCTTTGAACGAGTATTTCAGTATCCGGTGAGATAAAAAATTTCAAGTGGATGGTCTCCCGAATACCGTAATTATCGAAATTTGAATTTTTTCCTGATAAAAAAGATTCGGAAAAAATTTTAAAAGTGGGAAATTTTCAGACTGCAAATTTTCCGAATTTTTCTAGGAAAATCGGAAAGCGGAAAATGCACAGCCGTGATCCAGACAACGAAAATACTGTACATACACTTTTGGAAAGACTAAAATATATATTTATTTACAGGCATACCGTAAAAAATAACACAATATTGTTGATTCGTCGTAAATTATTTTAAAATATGCAATGACTCAAAACGAGAAATAAACGACCGAAGTACAGTGCTCGACATAATGATAGGACACCCCTAAAATTTTGTGATTCCGGCCGACTGGTGAATGGAAATCAAAAGATGTGTATACCATTTGTATCCCCTCCTAGGATAACTAAGGTAGCCCACGTATGAGTAAATTCAATTTCCCGTTCAACGAGAAAATAATAATATTTCGAAATTTTACCGTGACATAATGATAGGACACCCTGATTTTTTCAGAAGTTAATAATTTTTTTCAAACTTTTGCATAACATCAACGGGTCTACGACAGGTTAGTAATCAATCTTATGGCCCTTCCTCGAGAATGGACCGAAGATGCGATTGGGCATCCTCCTATAGAGGAAAGAAATCACTTGAGGCTAGATGTCGCCCTAACTCCTTTTTGATGACAGCCTTCAACTCGGCAACGGATGCATACTGTTTGGTGTTCTTGTGCACACGACTAACCAGGATGCTCCATATGTTCTACACGTGGTTTGAATCGGGATTGCACGTAGGGCATGGAAGAACTGTGATGTTCTTGACTGCGAACAATGGTTTTGAGGGGTTATTAAAAGCATGGAGAAGCTCTATTTCTGGGAGATCTGGTAGCGGGCATGGCTCTTCATCATGAAAGGAACGAGGGTAGTCTGGTGCGTCTCCTGATACTCCGCATAGTCCATCCTGCTGGAGCGGAAGGAGATGGGCGGCTTGTCGAATTTTAAGAACGCGCCCCAGTACGGTACATGATATTTTTTTCAAAAATTTTAAAAATATCGGATTCTGATTGCATTCACCGATGAGAAGAAGCTCAACCCCAATAATTCGGACGGCTATAACTGCTTCTGACGTGAGTTCCTCAAGGAATCGCGTAATTTTGGCTGGACGAAGTTCAGACATATTCAGGGGAGTGTTCTTAAAATTCGACAAGCCTCCCATCTCCTTCCGCTCCAGCAGGATGGACTATGCGGAGTATCAGGTGATGCACCAGACTACTCTCGTTCCGTTCATGATGAAGAGTCATGCCCGCCACCAGATTTCCCAGAAATAGAGCTTCTCCATGCTTTTAAAACACGTTCTCCATAAGAGCGGAGGGGGCATGGCACAATGTTTCAAAGTCATCCTAGGTGACTCATATTTGATGGTTGGAGTCCCTAGGGGCGGCATACACTTCAGCCAAAAACTTGACCCAAATTATCGATTTTTGATCTACCAAAAGTCGAAAAATCAAAATGTGATTTCAATGTCAAGTTATATACCATTTGATAGAGGATCAAAAGTTACATAAGAATGCTAAGTTTCATAAATTTTCATTTTCTCCTGTTCGAAAAATATCCGATTTTCCGATTTTGGACTAGGTTTTTTTGTTTTGATCTCATGACTTAATATGTTACCATGATTTCCCATTCTAGAGCCTTTGATATATTATGTAAAAATGGATGGGCTATCCGAATATCACACTTATTTGGACCTGCTACAATCCAGGCATAGTGATATCACGTGAAATAGTGGCATCATTTGACGCCCAAACTCCGACGAAGGTTCGAATCCCGGCACGGACAAAAATTTTTGCAAATTTTTTTTCGACTTAAATTTGACTATAGATTATACTAGCATGTGTGTTACCGTGTCTACACTAATTTATTGTACGAAATATCCACAGACATTATCAGAAATACTAAAAAATCTTATAACTGATTCAATATCGGAAAAAGTCATGGGACGAGCGAAAATAACGGGTTTTCGACAATGATACCACTCTAGAATGTATTTTTTTTTTGTTATTTTCTGTTAAAAGATGATAAATATACAATGAAAATCTTAACATATCGGTTTTCTCGTTTGAAAAATTTTACACAACGATCAAAGATCAAAGTACAAAGATCATATACCCAAGTTGAGCAATAGAGTTATAAATGAACATATCATATACAGGAGCTTTGAAAGTAAGAAAGTTCATCACAAGAGGCGCAGGGACGGGAACCGCGAGGGAGTACGAACTGCTCACGCGATGTAAGTACAGGGAGTCCAAAAAGTATTGTTGCACGAATAAATCCATGTATCTTCCTCAAAACCCATCATAGACAATTGAAACAGGGCACAGTATTTATCACTAACCGTAGCAACATAACAATGAATGGTCACACGATCTGGCCTCCATTGGCCGCGATGACGCCTCTGAGATGATGAGGGACAAAGTCGATGCTGGGCCGCTGGTAGGCGATTCCGACTTTCTCCAATGATTTTTTAAGGACTTCTCGGTCTTCAACAGCCATAACACGAGGATAATAGCCCAGTCTCCTCAGCAAGCGGATGCCAGTGGAGGAACCACTTCTTGCATTGTCTACCCCCAATCAGTGATGGTTTTTGCTGGAGTGTGCTTGACGGCCAAGAGTCCCCGTGTGCTCGTGGATCTCAAGTCAGGATGATTTTCGAGAAGGCCCTTCTCCCATGGTTCCTCTCCCACTTCAATGGGGTTCACTGGAACTTCTAGCAGGATTCAGCGCCTGCTCATTCGGAAAAAAGTGGTGCCGCACCCAAATGTCTGACTTCATCTCGACTCTATAATGATCCAACAACTCCTCCGATCTGAACCCCTGGACTTCAACGTCTAGGTAGTATTGTAGAGGGAGTCCTGCTCTACCCACCATAAATACAGCAAGTCTCTCAAGAATGGCTTGGAAAAGACGCGGGAGAAAGTCGGCGTCCCCTACCAGCGGCCATCATCGACTTTGTCCCTCATCATCTCAGAGGCGTCATCGCGGCCAATGTAGGCCATATCGTGTGACCATTCATTGTTATGTTGCTATTGTTTCGTGATAAATACTGTGCCCTGTTTCAATTGTCTATGATGGTTTTTAAGGAAGATACGTGGAGATACGGAAGATACGAAGATTCGTGTAACAATACTTTTTGGACACCCTGTAGACCACAGCTGAATGTTTGCTGTGGGTCTGAAAGGAATAAGAACTAAACCAAAATAAGGAAAATAAATATATGATACTTAGCAAAGCTGCCTGCGGAGGAACCATAATTTTAGAAGACCTGCTCTTTGAATTGTAGGATCTCAAAATCAGTCCTTCCAAAAAATGTTTTTTCATGCCCTCAGGGCGAATGGAGAGCTATGACTACCACAATCTGTGGATAAACATCTCTCACCACTAATATCATTTTGACACGGGTTAACGAAACGAAAACGGAATACGAAAGTTTCGTTTGGAAGGGAAGATTTGCATTTCTTCCGGAACGAGCGAGAGAGAAATGAGATTCTTCAGGAATGAGAGTGATTTGATAGCGTTCCGTATCCCTTCCGTATCAATTTCATTGTTCGATCACGGACAAAACTGATCGGTGTATTGTCAAAGTTCTCTCTCCAATTCTAATATTTCAAATATGTTTCACACTCATCCCCTTCTTTTCTCCCCCTTTCCCTTCCCTATTCGGAACAAAGGAGCCAATTTGCACCTCTTCCGGAACGAGAGACAAATAATTACTCTTCCGAATTGATTCCGTATCAAAAGTCACGTCGTTCCGGAACGAGAGTGAAAATACGTGACTTTCGAATGGCGTTTCGTCTTCCGAACGGACAACCCTAGTCCTTAGCATATCTATAAGCTGAGTTTTCAGTTTTGAGGTTCAAATTTGCAACACATCTAGAGCTTGAAATCGGTGTCTTCCCTGTGCGTTTTTTGATGACCTCTCCAATTTTCAAATCTCCTATTATAGAATTACAAAAGTTTTTCATACACCAATAAAATGCGGAACTTAATACTTCTCGTACTAAGTAAATCTAAGTAAGTAAGTCGTACTTAGTACTTCGGAACTTCGCCACCGTTGAAAAAAATTTTAAAAAAGCACCACGCGAAACGCACTCTAAAATTTTCGCAATTTTTTTCGTCACTTTTTTAAAGCATATAATTTTATTTTTGCTGAAATCCCAATCAAATAACCTTAAAACGCCATAAAATTCGATAAAACAAACGAAAATGCAATGTCGCGCGGAGTCGAAGTATTACGCGTAAGGAGCGGAATTTGCATTATTCGGACTGTTTTAATACTATAATATATGTGTTAAAAATGTTCGAAAAAGTTTTCACTCTATTGGTGAACTTTGGACTTTGATCTTTGACCTGTGTCTACAATTTTTCAAACAATTTACGAAATCCGATATGTTAAGATTTTCATTGTATATTTATCATCTTTTAACAGAAAATAACAAAAAAAAATACATTCTAGAGTGGTATCATTGTCGAAAACCCGTTATTTTCGCTCGTCCCATGACTTTTTCCGATATTGAATCAGTTATAAGATTTTTTAGTATTTCTGATAATGTCTGTGGATATTTCGTACAATAAATTAGTGTAGACACGGTAACACACATGCTAGTATAATCTATAGTCAAATTTAAGTCGAAAAAAAATTTGCAAAAATTTTTGCCCGTGCCGGGATTCGAACCTTCGTCGGAGTTTGGGCGTCAAATGATGCCACTATTTCACGTGATATCACTATGCCTGGATTGTAGCAGATCCAAATAAGTGTGATATTCGGATAGCCCATCCATTTTTACATAATATATCAAAGGCTCTAGAATGGGAAATCATGGTAACATATTAAGTCATGAGATCAAAACAAAAAAACCTAGTCCAAAATCGGAAAATCGGATATTTTTCGAACAGGAGAAAATTAAAATTTATGAAACTTAGCATTCTTATGTAACTTTTGATCCTCTATCAATTGGTATATAACTTGACATTGAAATCACATTTTGATTTTTCGACTTTTGGTAGATCAAAAATCGATAATTTGGGTCAAGTTTTTGGCTGAAGTGTATGCCGCCCCTAGGGACTCCAACCATCAAATATGAGTCATCCAGGATGATTTTGAAACATTGTGCCATGCCCCCGCTACGGCCCCTCCGCTGTAAGGGAGAATGCGTTTTAATAACCCCTCAAAACCATTGTTCGCAGTCAAGAACATCACAGTTCTTCCATGCCCTACGTGCAATCCCGATTCAAACCACGTGTAGAACATATGGAGCATCCTGGTTAGTCGTGTGCACAAGAACACCAAACAGTATGCATCCGTTGCCGAGTTGAAGGCTGTCATCAAAAAGGAGTTAGGGCGACATCTAGCCTCAAGTGATTTCTTTCCTCTATAGGAGGATGCCCAATCGCATCTTCGGTCCATTCTCGAGGAAGGGCCATAAGATTGATTACTAACCTGTCGTAGACCCGTTGATGTTATGCAAAAGTTTGAAAAAAATTATTAACTTCTGAAAAAATCAGGGTGTCCTATCATTATGTCACGGTAAAATTTCGAAATATTATTATTTTCTCGTTGAACGGGAAATTGAATTTACTCATACGTGGGCTACCTTAGTTATCCTAGGAGGGGATACAAATGGTATACACATCTTTTGATTTCCATTCACCAGTCGGCCGGAATCACGAAATTTGAGATTGTGCATACTTTTCTCTCGTTTAATTTCGTTTTGACGTTAACTGACCAATAAATCTGACTTCTTCTGCATGTCTGCGATGCGGTCGATTAGACTATGCTCTCCCTTCCACTCCAGTCAATTCCATCGACAGACAAGAATCGACTTTTGGACTTCCTTGGGTGCACTTGGGGCAATGGCGGTTCGTGGGTTTCATTTACTAATGCAGTGTTCAGAACTTGGAAAATGCACGAAAATGCGGAAAATGCTGTTCAGAAGTTCAGCCGGAAAATGCTCTGAAAATGCTCATTTTCGAGGATTTTAAGCAAATTTTAATGGTATTTTTGTTTAATATAGACGTTTATGGGTCGCAAACAGTGTTGTAGACGCATTATATTGATGATAAGTGATAATTTTAAATATGGACTCGTTAGATTTATTTTTCGCTGCATTTTCGTTGATTTTCGGCTTAAATTGCTCAAAAAAGGACCATACGTTATTTCTTTCAGTCGCATACTTTATAAATGACCTAATTTAGTTGTTTTCCAAGAAAAAAAACGAGTTTCAACGCTTTTAAAGTGCTTTTAAAGTGTCTTTTTCGATCCAAAATCGAGCATTTTCGGGCATTTTCCACTTGAACTTCTGAACAGCATTTCCGCATTTTCTTGCATTTTCCAAGTTCTGAACACTGCATTAATCAAGTTCGAGTTCTGTAGTTTTCTTGAACAGACTAAACTATCGAAAAGATTAGTTAGTAGTACAATTGGATTTCATTATCGATTAAAAATTGGACGTTCAGCCCAATTTTCGTGGGTTATTTGAGTGTTCTCATCAATTTTCATATTTGGACGTTTTCTTGAATGGAGAGGAATTTCTCTCAGAGATCGTAGGATATTGCTTGTGATTATGAAGATAACGCTTGTTTTGAACCCCCATCATACATGCTGATAGGATAAAGTATTGTAGTATTACATTGTATTATCTATAACATCAGTAATATGTGATAATAATAATATTTATAATAATTATTATTATTAATTAGGTCTTTATTGGTATGATTAGTAAAATATGAGTATCGAAAGATGAAAAGAATAGTAATTGTGAGCAAGATTCCCCCATGACTCTTCTTAAAGGAACTGACACCTCTATCATCGGTCTCTTCAACGCTCTACGCTCTCTTGTTGTTAGAGAACAGAGAGATAGTGTGCGCAATGAAGAGACCATTGAGTGAGGTAACGCTCCCTTTAACGAAATGCTGACAACATTGATGCAATACCTAATCGATAAATCAATATTTATGATGTTCCTGCCCTCATGATGTCACGGGTATGTCCATTCTCACGCATTTATGTATGAGTGAGAGCAAACACGCGAGAGACAACAGAGGAAGGAGAGAGTGGAGAGAAGCAGAGTCAGATGAGAGATACGAGAGACAATGCAAAGGTGAGAGAGATTGCAGAGAAAAGGAGAGGCATGAGAGATAGTGTAAAGGTGAGAGCACACATAGATGTAGAAATGGAAATATGAATTGTATTTATGTGTGTAGTAGCTTTTTCACACCTACTGAGTAACAGTTGGAACAAACTCGAAAAGAAGTTAGCTTTGAATGTTCAATCGATATGACACGTATGCATAGACAATCACGCACTTTTAATGCTCACAGAATGACACAACTAATTGTAAACTCTCCGCTCAGGCCACACTTTCTCGTTTTCCTTGTCTGCGAGCGAGTATTTCCAAAGAGTAAAATTCTCCCTTTAAAGGGAAGGTGCAGATCAAAACAAGTGTATGTGTATCAGTCAATTACGTTATGTTTGACATATTCTTCAAGAAATAAAAAATTAGAAAAAATAATTGAACGATTTTTGCAATTTCAAAATTTTGTATTTATTAAATCGTTCCGACAATGACCTCTTAGATTACTATCTATACGATAACACAGCTCCGCAATGGACGCTCAATGGATGAGCGTCCATCGACTATATTTTTACTTCGTTTCGTTGTTTGTTGTTGTTAGTCCATTGTTGTTCTATTCTTGAACGTTTAAACTGTTTAGTTACTCTTGTTTGAACTCACAATCACTCATATTGCGTCTTTTTTCTCTCTTTCTTTCGTGGAAATAGTGTGCGAGAGTAATTTATTCAACTTTTGCTCTGTTTTGTTGCAAAATAGAAAGTGAAACATCTTTATTCACAGCTCCGGAAATGTAATATGATAATATCTAGACCTTGTGACTGCGCGTTTTTGAGATATCTGCGTTGGAATCATTTTTTGTCGATTGCACGATTATTGTTGTAAATTCGATCGTGGGATTGGCGTGTGAAGGAGCCGATCGTAGTTACACATGTTCTAGGGTATGCGCACATGATATATTACGGTCGAATTGTCGATAGAAATCTTCATTTATCGATTTATCAATCAATTGTAGTCGATCAACGCATTCGCTATGGACCCCCTGTTGGCGGCCTCATCCGACGGAAGAGGCGGAAGAGGACGAGGAAGACGCTTTGTACGTATGGTAAAAGGTATAGGCTTACTGATCTTTTCATGTGTTAAAGATATTTGATTGGTTTCCCCGAATTATGTGTAATAATTTGCAGGAAACGCAAGCAGTTTATGTGCAGTGAGCTCAAGCACAGCGGGCTGCTGAGAATTGCTGTCAGCGATGAGTGAGTAAGTGGTTTATTGATTGCGATTGATTAATCATTTGATGTTACAAAGTGACGAAAGGAAAGGGAAACCGTAATCTCTCCTCTTTTTATACATACATACTTTCACCTTTTTTTCTTTTTGCAAACTGGGCATTACCGATATTAGCCACGGTCGGTCAATCGATACTCGGTAATTAATAATAACATAATAATAAATGATGTATCTATAATACAGGAAAATTGCTGGAGACCGTACTATATATTTACCCTTACGTTATCCTTGCTCTTTACCGTACTGTATCCCATTCAGGTTCACCTATGTCGGCTCTTGCGATGGGCACGCTGAACTATTCAACAAGGGCGAACGGTAACGTGGCTTAATTTTTATTTGATCAATACATTATATTTTCTATTCATCACATAATTTTGTTTCCATTAGAGGACTCTCCTTTGCTTAATATTTGCAACTAGAGTTGGCTATTTGGGAGTTGTGGGCCCGCAATGGGATTGCGGTAGCGTCCTTTTCCTCCCCTCTCTCTCCTTTCCCTTCCCATCACTGCCACCCCCCCCTACCTTCGAGCCCGCAGCCAGCTCTAGTTGAAACATTGAATTCACTGGTTCTTTGTCGTTTTGGTTTTTGTCTTTTACAAGGGCACATATGATAATGATGAGCTAGTTTAGGTGTCGTATAAGTATCTTAGTGATGACTCTGTTGTAACTGATGTCATTGAATCAATCCATAACGCCATCAAATCAATCTATATTAGGCAATCTCCTCGAGCGCTTCGAGACGGGCAACGGTAAAAGTGAGCACTGATACGATGAGGCCTGTTCCTGCCGAAAGTGAAACGGATAATGAAATAAGGTAAGAGGAAGATATTATTGGTTGGCAAGTTTTAATGCTGGCTCAGTGAGCACTGCTAATACAGTAGTAGGTAGTGCACGTATACACCGTCGTGAAAACAGGGTGTGTTTTGTCGTTAGCGACTGCCACCCACTAAGACTTGAATGACTGCGATAAAGATTGAATCATTTTGATTATCTCCAGGACAATCGGATGCAGTCATCGTGACTCCACGAGCAAGCCTACATTGAAGATCTCTTCCTCGACATCCTCCATTCATAAGATGATTGATTAATTTGTATTTATTATGTAATAATTAATCGAAGATAAACAGTGTATATATACATGAATCTTTATTTGATTTTATGCAGTAGCCCATTCTACTTGATGAAGGCTGAGTGTTACCCAGGAACGCACCAGTATCACAACTTTTTAGGACAAACCATACACCAACGCTTTTTTGGCATATATGTGATAAATTGAGTTGTAATTGACGATAGGAATGTCAAAACATTAAATAGATGTCATAAAAACATACAAAATTTCTTTGAAAATCGAAAAAATTAACGGGAGCCGGATTGGGAAATTGACCCATCGGCCACACCACGTGCACCACTCAACTGTCCATTGAGTTACACCACGAAATATTTGGTTGGTCTATACATGTTTACAAATTTTTATAAAAATTTTTGATGATGATTTTTGATTGCGTAGTAGTTAAAGCTACAATCTGAACTCAACTTGATTTGGTCTTCCTTATCCCTTTAAACGAAATATTGTGTGGTCTTCATATTTATAACCCCCGTATAAAGTGCCTTATGAATAATTCATCTGCGCCATGCTAGTAATATGACAAGGCGAAACGGTACCAATACTGATAACATTATCAATGGTTCTATATGGCTTATCGAACTACTCATTCACCGTTGTTGGTTCTTTGTCATTTTGTGCAGAGAGGTAGGTAGAGTGACATAAATAGCAAGGATATCTGACCTGCAATAGAATAGTGCCGCGCACTATCGACTCTGTGTTCATCATTATGTACATTCAAAGAAGTATTTCGCGCTCTTTCCTATCTCTCCCTCTCCCTCTTCCTCTCTCTCTTTCTATCTCCCTCTCCCTATCCCTCTCTCGCTCTCCTTCATCTCTCTCCCTCTCTCTGTTTCTATAATACTAGCACCGTTCGATTGTTTTTACATGTTTCGCCTATTGTGAATATTTACTTTATCGTAACAACTTTCAAACAAAGTGTAGTTTGCAAAATGCCGTTAACAATGGTTCTTTCCTTTGAAAATGTTCCTCTTCAGTGAGAAATTGTTCATGAATGTTCAAAACTATGTTATTCTTCAGGTGCAAACAAATATCAAGAGTGCTAACACGATTGGGGACTAACACTTCTTGTCAAACTGTCTACAGTGGCTTATGAGAGTTCGAGAGACGACAAGGAAAGTGTGGGCGACGATGTAGGAACAAGACAAGGGAAAGGAGGAGGAGCGAGAGAGATAGAAGTGAAAGAGCAGAGAAACTACTCTTACGCGTTCTGGGGGTCGGCCATGATTGTGTTGTTGCTGGGTATGTTTTTGCTAACTTTGAGGAACACCCCTCCGCTCTGGCCCAACTCTCTCGCTTCCTTTGTTTACGAGAGAGCATGGCCAGTGCGGAGAGTAAAATAAGCCCGTGGTGTGCCTTTAAAATTCAGAGTTGCTATACAAAATATGCGTGCAATTATCAAAGATCTTCGCTGCAATTATCCCATGTTGTAGATAAAGAAAGCAAAGTGGCTGCCTATGACCAACAGTGTTCGCTAGGATATTGCCTGTCACATTGTCGTTTTGATATTACAAGATTTTGCCATGGGTATCTTATTAATACTATTTCTCCGTTGTCTAGCAACGAGAGATTGTGTTGGAGGGGGGGGGGTCTAGACACTATTTGGAATAGTTTGTGTGCCTTTGTTTAACTTGCTTATGTACTTCTTACTTATCTACTCCTATTCCTAGGTATTCTTCTCGCCGACGTCACAAATGCATGGCAGGATCGGCCATCTGGCATACAGTGCACACGAACAGAGTTAGCGTTTTTTTCTATCCTAACTTTTTTCATATTCTTTCCATGAGATACTGGCTGAACGAGACATTATTTTCTTGGCGAAGAGATTGTAAATATTATATTTAATTGATTTTTAAAAAATAAAAATAACCAAGCATAGTAATCTAAGAAATCCCAAGTAAGCGGAGAACTTTGTTTGACTGTATGCACATACAATAATACAAACAATTTTCCCCGCTAAAACATTGTATGCTGATCTTGTGAGAAAAAGAAAAAAAGAAATATTTCATAAAATGACACATTTTCAGTGTCCCCGAGCCGATCCTCGTGGTTATCAGCATGGACGGGTTCGCTGTGCGATATCTTGATCTGAAAATGAATCCGAATCTCGAAGCGATAGGAAGACAAGGAGCCAGGGCTGAGGTACGATGGGGGACATATATATTTAATCATGATATTATGATTTTCAAAAGTCGACTGAAACCCATCAAATTGAATGCGAATAGTGCATGTGGGAGTTTTTTTATAATAGTATCTTTATACTCTCTCTAAAAAAATTACAACGATATAAAGAATGAATACATTAGGGACACGTAAAATACAATACCTCAACGAGATAGTAAAGTCAAAGTCTTACATATCCATTTTGCGTATTAATTTTCTCTCGTGTACTCCAATACTTTTAAATAATATTAGAGGTTGTAAACTCCAAAATTCAAAAGCATACTGTAGATATTATGGTTAATACGTTTAAAGAATATTCGGAAATTGTTATGTCCCAATGCGCGGTCGAACTTTCTAACCTATTGTGAATACTTTTTTCAAGGTTACAAAACCAGCAACGCAGAGTTTTGGTTCCGCACTGGTACTTGAAAGAGGTTTCACTCTCGATGTTGAAAACATCATGAGACTACTGAAACTTGAACTATCCAGTTCGAAGAATAAGCTCGTAATTCTATGATTCATAGAACTCACAGCTATCAGAGTAAAGAAATACACATCACGCTCTAAGAGTGCTATAGTACTTTTGAATAAAATATGATTCGTAATAACACAAAACTAGAAGAAGATGATGTAGTAGTATTCCCTAAAATGATTATAGACTGAACATTAGCTTTGCAAAAAAGCTTTAGTTTATATCAAGTAGTTGCTGTGTATGCATCACTTCTCCATATTTGCTATTACTTTATTAATCTTTCTGTACCATAGAAAAATCTGTCTTTAAGAAATGAAAAAGTGTGATTATTACTTTTAAATTGCAGCATATCTACTCTGCGTATCCCTCTCGGACGTTTGTGAATCACTACACGATGGCAACGGGACTCTTCGCGGAGAGTCATGGGGTTAGTTTAACCGCCCTGGGTATTTTTATTATTTATTTATTTGATGCACCCGTGGGGAGCGACAGCAAATACAGAAAAAAAATTGTAAAGAATATTTATTTATTTGAATTTATGAAAATCGCTGGTCTAATCTTCTAGAGTTTTGTTTTATTTTGTATTTTATTCATTGTTGATGGATGTTTGCCATTAATCTTTCAAAGAATTGAAAGAAACGAAAATTAGAGAAAACTCTCCTCGTTTTGCACACTCTCTCGCAAGTTTTGAAGAGACATTTATTTTTTGGCTCTATGAAAGATATAGAGCATTGTGAGAGGACGGGACCAATGTCTATTGTGCATAATATCTCAGATGATTCATTTCAACTAAATATTTCTTCAAATTCCATTAATCATGGGTTGGCTGATTCACAAATTGTTATTGACTAGTGCCTTTGTGAACAAAAAAACTGAACGGAATATATGATATGTGCTCTGCTAAATAAATCGAATCAATCATTAAATAATATAATCATTGACATATTATAATTGGTTTTTTTTATTAAACGTTCAGAAGTGCTATCAAGGAATAAAATCAAACGGGGACTTTAATGAATCTATGAAACATATCACACTTCCTTTCTCACATTGAATCATTTTTGTCAGGGTGCCTATTGAATCTTCTGTTGTAGATCGTCGACAACAACATTTGGGATCCATCGATCTCTGATTCTGTCGAAGAAGTTTCCCGAACGCCCAAGCTCGGATTCTTCAAGGGCGAACCGGTTTGATCTTTGATCTTTGTGTTTTTGATCCCAATTTTAATTAATTCTTTACAGAATAGTGACCATTTTGTCGTTATTGTGAGTGAATGATATACAATCATGTATAATTATAATTATTATATACAGGAAACACGGTACAGAGTGAATAAATAAAATTTTATTGATATATTCCAGATCTGGAGTGCTTACAAGCGCATACGTAATGGTCGTGTTGGTTGTCTGAATTGGATTGGATGTGGGATCAATATCACTGGATATCAACCAGATCTTAATCCTCCCTATGATGGAAAACTCACCACCGAAGGAAGGATTGATAAGGTGAGCATATTTCATGTGGGTAATAGATAGCTCCGTCTATTCCTAGAGGAAAAAGGTAAAGGTTAGACCTTTATTCAATGCGGGAGATCACTGCAAGGCCGGCGATAATTTAATTCCAATTCAGTCCGCCATGCTGTAATTATAATGATCTAGTGTTGAGAGAAAATTAAAGTAAAGAGACTGTCCCCATATCTGTAATTTATTATGCAACACTTTTTTTAGCGTTTAGCATGTGAACATTGTGTAGCATTAGAAACGAATGCAAATCTTCGACAATCTAATGTTGTTATTTTTTTTTCGAGTTTTTTCGTTATAAGACTGTTCGGGTATAATGATAGAGATTCATCGCTCGGATCGAAAGACATATTTGATATTGATTCATGGCATGTTTGAAACTTGCTACGCGTATTGAAAATACAACTTTTAATAAATGTAGTGAGTGAATGTCCGATTTGCATAATTGACTCTCTCAATTTCCCATTGTATCTCACGCTTATTACCATATAATGTAAACAGAATGCTACATGCTATTCATGGCGGGAGTTAGTCATGCAAACTCATGGGTCTCCTTTTTTAATGAATTCCTCATATCTTCCTAGTTGATATATTACAGGTTCTAGAATGGCTCTCACTGAGTCCGTCTACTCGACCCGGACTCATCATAGCTTATCTAGGCGAACCCGATAACACTGGACACTTCAGAAAGAACGATGATGAGGTGCGCTCACAGTATTCTAGTTTAAGCCACTTTGCTCCAGACAAGACAAAGATCATTAACTAGGAGAGAGTTTCTTTCATGAGCTTGCAAAACGAAGAGAAGTGCATTTTTTCTTATTCCAAAACTCAATACAGCGAAAACACCTTCGATGAGTTCATATTTCACTGAGTGCACTACGATGATCTACCTGTAAAAGTATCTCTGTTATAGTATAGTCCGTTGTTTTCAGATTCCTCCAATTCTCAAGCAGAACGATGCAGCCGTTGATCGATTGATGAAAGGGATCAGTAAGCTCGGTCTGATCGATTGTGTCAATGTTGTCTTCGTTTCTGATCATGGTGAGATCATAGATCAAAGTTTACAGCAAATAGAGATCAGCTTGCTTTCTTTGGTTTATTTGAAAGATCAAAGATCACTTTAGGCATGACCGACGTCACAACTCACATATACTTTGATGAACACATTTCTGTACAGGGAGTTGTTCCTGTTTATGGAGTGATTGGAAGGATTTATAAGAATGATACAAGTGTGTTGTCTCATGTAGCGTCTTAAGTCGATATAAATTTTGCTGGACGATAAAACCTATACTTTTTAAGGCAAATGTTACACTGTATTAGCTCTCAAGCGTAACTAAATAAGTCTTTGGACCTTGTGTTATATTCACACCCAACGGCAATTTTACTCTCACTGGCAATACTCTCTCGCAGACAAATAAAGCGAGAGAGAGTGAACAGAACGTAGAGTTTTAAATAAGCCAAGGGTGGGGATGCCACTTGTAATGTTTATTGACCTTTGATTCGGATATTGCCGAATATTGTTGTATTCTTTTTCAGACAGATCACTCGATTCGATAACCAAGCCTTTTCAATGTACGAAGGGTGACAAGTATCGATTATATCAACGACCGACACTGCCTGTCAAGTATGATTCTTCTAAAGTTTACTGATATTTGATATATTTTATGCAAATTTAACTTAAAATGTGGTCTTGGAAATTTCACATCCTTACTGGATAATTTCAGATTCCACTACTCCTCAACGCCTCGTGTTGGTGACTTCATATTCGATGGCAATCCGGGAACGACTTTCTATGCGTATGAAAAATTACATATTGATTGTCTGCTCGAATATTTTATATAACGCCCAAGAATGTTTGAAACACTCTTAAACACAAACAGACCAATAATTGTCCGTAATACAACAAGATAAAAGAACAGAGCAAATGGCAGAATAACAAAAGAATAATTTTCAGAACGAAGGTAGATGATTGGATGCTGACAGGAGATCATGGATACGACCCGATTCATCCATCAATGAGAACTATATTCTTTGCTCGAGGTAATGACCTTTCGGGGAAAAAACTTTGACACTTGCAGTTGTTTTCAAATTCCATACGATTTATTAGTTAGGATTCTCTTTACCATCAAATTCGCCCGAAGAATTGGCGCGTTTTACACTAATGCTTGTTTAATCTCTGAGGCAAACCGGAATCGTGCAGGTCCTTCCATTCGGTCAGGCGTTGTTCTTCAACCATTCCAGACTGTCGAATACTTCAATCTATTCTCTGGTTAGTAAATTTATTTTAAAATGAATAGTGGACAAGAAAGATACAGTATCACTGAGCGATTTCATAGATATGATATTGCTTTCGAGTTCCCAAAATCAAATCACAGTTCAAGAGTTGTTTTTTAAATGTTATTATTATTAATAATTTTTAAACTTTATCGAGATTAGCTAGCTGCTACTGAATCTGAGTGTCATAAAAGGAGTCTTCTTTCTTCAGTAAATCTTATTTCATCTTTTTTATGATCAGCGATTGGCTGCAATTAAAATGTTAAACGCCCTCTTTCCAGAGCTTCTCGGAATCCCATTTACCCACATTCCTTCGAACAATGGCACACTTGGACTGATAGATGAGATCTACTCGATGCCACCTCCGAGAATTACTACTGTTCTCACTATACCGTACATTTTATTTTCATTTGTTTGGTTTTAAAGAGATTGTATTATGTAATAGCATCTCTGAGTCGTGATTACATGATTCATTTCAGTATATGCTCCATTATTCGAAGTGTGAATGCATGTAGTGGCTGTACGCAAGATAACATTGTCAGTATTGTTTTTTATAAATTTTAATAATTTCTTTTACCATTCCTAAATTTAAATATTTTAAAGTATTCAATTTTTTTATGAAAACCAAATCGCATTTTAATTGAATAATTCATTCAGTTCTCGATAGCCTCTCGTCTTTCCACATGTGCCAATAGTCAATACGCTCTCTCTTCCATATCAACACTCTATCCTAATAGACTATCTCCGTATTGCTCCCTCCGACTATGTGATATTGAGATTATTACAGGTAAAGTTACTGTTACATCCCAAGCTAATTTGACTCTCCGCTCAGGCACCGCTCTCTCGTAAAAAAAGCAAGAGAGCAGTTTCAAAAGAGCTCAGATGTGAATTTAATATTCATGCCAATAGAGTGGAGGCGCTTTCTAGGCATGTTACTCGAGCGTTTTATTTTATTATATTGAAACGGGTAAATTTTTGACTCAACAAAATAAACCCTTTATTGAATATTTTCATCGAGTAAAAGGTGATTTGTTCTGACGGGTTGCTCATCTCGCTATCATCTTATTCTGATCAAGTTGGAAAGATGAAGATCTTCATTCCAGCTCCGTCATCTTCTACCGTAGTTGCGGAGAGTTTGACCCCTCAATCGATATCCTCGGACAAGCCTACTTGTTCATATGAGACTGACGATAGACCTTGTGGAGTGTCGCCGACTAATTCATCACTCACCATGGCAGATATTCTCATTACAACTGATAATGGTCAGTTTACTATTATAAAATACATTTGGGATTTCGATATTCTAGATCAGAAAACAGCAAAAAACATCGGAAAAAACTATTTTGTTGAGGAATCGTTATCAAATCATGAGCAGAGCTTCGATGATCCAAATCTGTTACGATCGTCTTATCAATTTTATCAATCTATGAATCGTTCAGAACTCACCGGAATCTCTCGAGGTCGTGTTCAACTTCTCACCAGTTTCGTAAACAGTCAGTTTTAGATTACCCAAAATTGTTAATTTATAAATGAATTCGGTGAATTTCCTCCATTCATTGCGAAACCTAGAAACCAACCAAAGCGCCCGAAAGGGGAATTGGTAGTGACTTTATCATGCGGTAAAGAAGGTTCGAAGGACAGATTAGGCCCTCCGGATTGAATTGGCCTTGAAAGATCACTGGCCTAGCAATGATCACCCGCAGGACTTCGTGTGCCTTGATTAACGGGTTGTACCTTTACCATTGCGAGAATATATTTAAATGTGATATTTACTCGAGGTTGCAATTATACTTTTTCATACCCTCACAGTGTGAGGATTGACACACTATATTCGGCTCATTTTCGCGGTTAAAAAACAATATAAAGCTCATTTTTTATATGAAAGATTACAATTTAAGCGAAACATATTTGTAGAACCCTGGTTTCTGGAGTGCTATCGAACACATGGCGTTATTCTTGCATTAATAATGCTCATGAAACCTATCCGTTCAGACTTTCTCAAGCCATTGGATGAACTTGTCAAAGGCTACGTCAAACGTTATCAACGAGTAAATGTGATAACAGGAACGATATATAGCACAGGCGATGGATCTAATAACAGGTATGTATCAAGGCCTAGCAGTGATCACTCTCAGGACTTCGTGTGCCTTGAATGATGGGTTGTACCTTTTCCTTTTTCCTTTGCCTTTACAAATCCTGCGATTTGTAAATGCAAAGGTAAAAGGAAAAGTGTGCTTCGTAAAACTACTAGTGATGAAATCTACCTCTG
Source organism: Parapristionchus giblindavisi (assembly GCA_943737045.1). Taxonomy (NCBI): domain Eukaryota; kingdom Metazoa; phylum Nematoda; class Chromadorea; order Rhabditida; family Diplogasteridae; genus Parapristionchus; species Parapristionchus giblindavisi. Next base: position 70,624 of record CALSFV010000004.1, on the reverse strand, counting down.
CCGTTTTTTGCGCCTGATTTTTATAAAACCGAAGAATAGTGTGCAATGAAGTAATGAATATTCTCATTCTGTTCCATAGACATTCACAACCAAAATGATCAATATTCATATTATTACGTTAAAGTAACACCCCGAGCTAGTTTTGCTCTCCGCTCTGACTATGCTCTCTCGTTTTCTTTGTCGGCGAGAGAGCGTTGTCAGATCGAAGAGTTTTAAATTAGCTCGGGGTGTGCCTTTAGCCAAGGACATGATAACAGAACACATATAAGTTTAATATAGTGTTCAAAAGTAGCAAAAGGTAACGAAACGAAAAAAGGCGAGGGAGTGTGCAAAAATAGGAGAGTGTTCAATACCTTTTGTTTCTTTTCTTTACTTTCTAATAGGGTTCCGCATTCGTGCACTAAGTCGTTCAATTTGTGCAATCGTGCAGAGTCGTGCATCATTTTCATTCATCAGTGACGTTTAGCGGTCGCTATTTGCAATGCTTTAGTGGAATTTGCATTTATATAACAAAGAAAATGCCGATAAAGCATTGCAAATACCGACCGCTAAATGTCGCTGATGAATGAAAATGATGCACGACTCTGCACGATTGCACACATTGAACGACTTAGTGCACGAATGCGGAACCCTACTTTCTAACAGAAGATAAAAATTTCAGACTTCCCTCCCATATCTTCCGCATTCTTTACATATGCCCAGTATGGCGAGATGACGGTTTGGGCTGTGTAGATCCAAGTCAAACACGACCACTCACCTTCATTTTGCCCCATATTGAGGAGGATATCAATTGCTTGGTAAGTGGAACATAGCCCTAACAAAAACGTATCAGTCTCGTTGAAATTAGAAATTCTTTGTAAATTTTTGAAAATTCCTGCTGCTTTTTTTTAAAAAAAACTGTGCCTGCTAGTATGAATATTTTTAGTGTTCTAGCTATAATTTTGAATAAATATAACGAACATATAATAAATGATATCATTTGCAGCCTTTGAATGACTATTTCTTCGCTCATTCCGCTCGAGTTCGAGATGTCGAGCAGCTTACTGGTCTTCAATTCTTCTCCGATCCCTATATCGTACCTCATGAGATCTCACTCAAAATCAGGGCACATTTGCCGCAGATGATTTGGCCTGTTTAATCATCCAAAGCTGTATTAAAAATATTCTTTTTTTTTTAAATTCACACTTTTACAGTCTTTACTAATTTCTGTTTTTGATTTTCCTGTTATATTCACTGCTTTAACAGTACATTATCTTGATTTCGTTTCGTTCCTTAGATCAAAATGTATTGTTATATTATGAGGTATACTGGTATACTACGAGTTGGCTTATGCACCGATAAAACTTTTGATACTTAAAAATACGAATGTACTACAAAAATTATTAATTATAGCTAATATTTTCAAGTCTTCTATTAGAAAATGCTGGCAGTGATTAGGTTGTTTAGGAAGTTGCCGATAAGCGATAAAATAGACTTCGACGTTTCATTCATTTCAAAGTTCCAAAAGAGCAACATATGTATGGAACAGCTTTTACCCAGCTTCTCACTTGATTAGCTATCGATAGGTTCATGACGTGAGGGGGCACTTAGCATGCGAGAGGGCTGGGGTTCAATTCCCCATGCCTCCAGACAATTTTGCTGTTTTAAAACAATTTCTGCAACTTAATTTAGTAAACGTTTGTATTATCGTTGTAATTCAACAGAGAGTTACTTTATCAGGGTGCTGGAACAAATGAATGATGCGAAGCGAAGAGGAGAGTAAAAAACTGGGAGAGTAATTCAGCAACGTCCGTCGTCTAACGATACAATTATTGAATTATTCATACAATTATTGAACCGTTTCGTCTTGTATTATTATCATGGCGTCGATAAATTATTATACGTGGAACTGTAATGAAATCATTATCAATGAATAAATATATATTGAAACCTCATTTACACTACATTTTACATTTAAATCACATTTATCAGGACTTCGTTAGGTCGAAGGCGCTGTTGTGCATAACAATTTTTTTCCAAAAAATTTTGAAATATTTTTTTTAAAATTATGCTCTGCAACGTGATTTTACTAAACGTATGTATTATCGTTGTATGTAATATCCACGTATGCGTATATACGCTCCCTCACCTTTTTTTCGTTTCGTTACCTTCGCTACTTTTGAACACTATATTAAACTTATTTACAATATATCGACTTTACATTGACATGAGCTTTACCTGTAATGATCTCAATATCACATAGTCTGAGGGAGCAATATGGAGATAGTCTATTAGAATAGAGTGTTGATATGGAGGAGAGAGCGTATTGACTATTGGTACATGTGGAAAGACGAGAGGCTATCGAGAACTGAATGAATTATTCAATTTATTCATCTGGTGTGTTCAATCATTTCTGGTTCAAAAAATCGAATAACTTAATATCCATAAAACTAATAAAAGTTTTTAAAAAATTAAAAATTATAAAATTTAAAAAAAAAGGAATACTGACTCTTATCTTGCGTTCAGCCATTACACGCGTTCGCATTTTGAATAATGGAGCAGATACTAAAGTGAGTTGTGTAAGCGCGGCCCAGATATGATTTTACAAAATCTTTCAATAATATAAGAAATGAAAAAAATGTACGGTATAGTTAGAACAGTTGCAACTCTCGGTGGTGGCATCGAGTAGATTTCATCGATCTGTCCAAGTGTGCCATTGTTAGGTGGAATGTAATTGAACGGAATTCCGAGAAGCTCTGGAAATAAGCATTACCATATCTATGCAATCGCTCTGTGATGCCCTATCTTTCTTGTTTACAGTTTATTTTTAAAATATATATACTAACCAGAGAAGAGATTGAAGTATTCGACTGTTTGGAAAGGCTGAAGAACAACGTATGACCAAATAGAGGAGGGACCTGCACAATTCTGGTTTGTCTCACAAGGAGTCTCTTACGTCTTAAGTCGGCGAAAAGTAACGATTAATAGCTTATTAGAAAACCCTTTCTCTATAGAGTAAGAATGTGTGTTTAAAAAATCCTGCGGGGCTCTGTGCACGGAGTTAAAAAAATCCAAAGTTTGAGCAATTTCTGACTTGAAATTCCCGTCTAATGGCCGTGAAATTGTCCTGCAATGCTGGGGTAGTTCTGCGCGCTACCTCTCAGAGCTAGTGGTGGCGCAGTAGCAAAGATTTTGCTTATAGTTTTTGCGCAGCGGGTTCGATCCCCGCCGAAGCCACTTCTTTTGCACGATTTTTACTCAGTAATAATCTCTCTCGTCCCCCTTTGCTTCATTTGCAACTTTAGAATATGGCGCAAATCGATAATGCATCGTTACATTCATCTCACCATCATGTAAAGGATTATGCTATAAAGAGTCACGTCAGGTGTGCTTAGGGTATTGGGTCTCAAGTGGAAAAGAGTGAGCGACATGGGTTACTGTAGGATGTGAAGCCATTATTGATTGATGATTGTAGCTTCGTACAGTAACCTCATGGACGCTCAGGCTTTTCCATATGGGATCCAAAACTCTGCGTACATCGACGCGACTACGCAAATGTAACATGGTGGGTGAGGAAGGCAAATGTAACGATGCATAACGAATGTAAATGTAAGGTTCGTACCATTCACGCGTTTGATGAGAACGACGTCCATCCCAGTCCGTCTTGTGCAACAGCGATGTGGCCCTTCTGATTCTTGTCGCTGTAGTTGTCATCCTTGTCGTTGTCACTGATTCTCGCCGTAGTGTTGCTCGCTCTGAAAATGGTTTCAATGATTTGGCGATAGAGATGGGGACCGGGGGAAAGTTCAATGATCAATAGGGAAAACGAGAGGAACGAAGACAAGCAGCAAAAGACATCAAATAAACAAGAATAGGAACACGTGGTCTAGATATGATAATGAAGAGCATATGCAATAATACTATAATGATAAAGAGGTAGAGGTCGAAAAAGCATGACATAAGGTCGAATCGAGTGATAGAAGGAGAAAGAGGAATATAGCAAAATTACGAAAACAGGTATGGCAGTATGATGAATTTGGCGGGAAGAATGGAAGGTCTGCAGCGATTCCTAACAATATCGATGGTAGATCAGGTTCTCGTGCTGTCTTTCCTTCCTTGTGCTCTCTCAATTATCCATACTCTCTCACTCTGTCTCTGTCTCTGTCCGTACTCTCTTCTGTCTGGACACTCTCTCCTCCGATCAAACAATCATCCCATAACAATAGGATGATACTTTGATCAGAGTGATCTATCGTCGATACTGTTTATCTATCATTGATTCTCTCAACTTTCAGTCATTTCCCCGCCAAGTTCAACAGAGGGACGCGTCGCTAAGTTCTTTCGTGCGATGTCGATTAATATTTATTCATTGTCTCTTCTTCTTTACCTTCCTTTGTCTCTAACCTTCTCCATTTCGAACTTCAATATTTTCTCCTTTTGAAACCGTAAACACCGCCAATGTTCCATAATTTCCATCCTTCCCGAACGTTCTGTTTCAGAGCGTCAGATTTCCTGAATGGACGTTTCTCCCCCTCCACCTCTCGCTCTGCTTGTATCATTACCCTCATTGGTAGTCTTTCCCTTTCTGGCTCTATCGATCGATCTCCCGTTTTCATTTGCATATATTATCACAGTTGTTGTCTATCCATTCATCCATTGCACTCCAATTTGCATATGATCCATCATTATCATATCTAGGCCACGTGTTTCTATTCTTGTTTATGTCTTTTGCTGCTTTCGGTCGTCTTCTTTCCTCTCGTTATCAATATTGATCATTGAACTTTACCCCCGGTCTCCGTCTCTATCGCCAAATCATTCAAATCATTTTCAGATCGAGCAGCACTACGTGCCCGGTGGCATCAGCGAATCGGTGACAACGACAAGGACAACAACTTCAGCTACAAGAATCAGAGGGACCACGTCGATGTTGCACAAGACAGACTGGGATGGACTTCGTTCTCGTCAAACGTGTGAATGGTACGAACCTTTCATCTCGTATTCTTTATGCATCGTTACATTTGTCATCCTCACCTACCCTCCACGTTATATTTGCTTTGACTCATCGATGTACGCAGAGTTTTGGATCCCATGTGAAAAATCCTGAGCGTCTATAAGGTTACTGTACGAAGCTACTGCAATCATCGATCAATAATATTTGGCTTCACACCCTACAGTAACCCATGTCGCTCAGTCTTTTCCACTTGAGACCCAATACCCTACGCACACCTGATGTTGGTGTTTAGAGCAGAAACCTTTATGAATGTAACGATGCTTTATCGAATTGTGCCAAGTTCTAAAGTTGCAAAATAAAGCAAAGGGAAACGAGAGAGATTGTTACTGATTAGTGGAGATTCGTCTCTTTTCTTTACGATTCTTTCGAAAACTGCATCGTATTGAATATGTACAGGGTTGGGATTAATTATTGTGACACCGTAAAAACGAAATATCTTTTTTCAAAAAATCGAGTTCCGCTCAAATATTTAACAGACAATCTTCAACCATGTGGGAATACAATAAAACAATGATATCCTGATTCTGCTTCCATTGGTCTTTATGACTTCCTTGAGAAGGGAGTGGTGCGAGTGTGTCACAACACGCAGGTAAGTGGTGTCCATCTTCGGCCATTCCTTCTCCAAGGTTATTTCCAGCGACTCCACATTTGGGTGGGGAGCAGCGCAGGACCTACCCTCCAAGGTGCCACTGACTGAGTGGACCAGGGGACTGAGATCAAGCGAGGAGGGAGCTACAAAACTCCTCGAATGAAGTCGAGAAACTGCTCCTTTCTCAACGCCTTATCGAACTTTGCCATATAACCTGGCGCTCCATCGTGCTCTAAGGTCCTTTTTTGAAAATTTCCGAAGTGGGAACGGTTTCAGGGGAACTGGGCGTCCTTGACTATCGTCTCTAAGTAGCAATCCTTTTCGATTTTGGTCGCCGAAGTCACTAAAACCAGGTCCGTCTTTACAGAGGCGCACATCCCGGTCAAAACCATTAGTTTCTAGGGGATTGAAGGTGACATAGACAATTCGACCATTGCAGTTAGCAACCTGGGGCTCCGTAGTAAGCACTCAGTTGCTCGGGGGGCTGTAGGCCGCTTGCCCGGTGAACAGTTTCTAATCGGAGAACATGATCACGAGGTGCTGCCGGGGGGTGCGTGCGGGCAAGGACGACGCGACACTTCTTGAGGCACATCTTCTGAGTCTTCCCACTGAAGATGGCCGTTTTTCTCACACGGTACGGGGCCATATTCAGCTTCTCCATCACCACTTTTCCCATGGAGCCGGGGCCCATCTTGAAGTCCGGAGGCAGCTTCTTTATCGAGCATTGCGGATTTCGGCCAATTCTGTTTTTTTCACAGCCACGACGACTTCGGCGTGACCATCCTGGGCTTTATTGCTCTCCCGGTACGGTTCAGTACCTCTCCAGTCTCCCTGTACCTCGCCAACGTCCGGTAGAGCTTCTGTCGTAGAACGCCAGCAGCTTTCGATATATCATTTACGCTCATGTCGCGCCATCGCATGGTTGCGATCCACTGTAGACTTCATATTTATACTCAAAATGATCCGATTGACTTGAAACTTAAATAATAAATGGAAATACTAATAATAATGAAAATATAAACAAATAAGCACGCTGTACCCACGCAAACGCATTTTGTGCCACCATAATAATGTGTCACAATAATTAATCACCACCCTGTACTATAACAATTTTGAAAGAATGGAACTTTTGTCTATCTTTGTCAGTGTCTTTTTCACCCTCCAGTGTACCAAATTGACATAGTCTAAAAAGTATACAAAGTGATGAGAACATTGCCAAAGGTTTAATTATTAAATGTATTCTAATATCGTAATCCTTTTATAGGTCGTCTTCTCTTCAACAAGCGTTCTCCGAAGAAGATCATCAACGACGTCGGAGGTTAGATTCTGAGGAACGGAGGGACGATTCAAGATGACTTGGATTCATGAGGAGAGTATCTTATTAGTTTAGACATTAGTTTAAATCATTTCAAACTCATTTCAGGGATTTGCACCGTGGGTCTTCTCGACGTCGTCATTCATGACGAATATCAATCTCCAATGGTATCTGCACTCCAAGGTACTTAGTGGTCTTATTAGAACGGCCAAATCGTTGTATCCCTTCTAACTTCGCATTCAACTACAGGTCGAATCATCTTCATCGCTGTTGATGATGTCATCAGATGGTCGTCGCTATCGTCATGGATCATCTGCTTCACGGTCTTCAGAAGAACGGATCTCGCTGGATTTTCTCTCAAGATGCGTCGTCTGGCGGTCTTCTTTCTTGAATTGATAAAGATATTTGGGTGTGTTCAAATTGGCATGTGGTGTCCAACCCCGCGAAGTTAAAAGGGCGGAGTCAAAATCGGTATATACATAGGGCGCACTAGAAATGGGCGGAGTCATACATCGGTACATATGTAGAAGTTCACGTGAGTATATGTAGACAATTTGACGTTTGCATAACAAGGACCCATGGCCTAGTGGATAACGTATCGGTTAACATGCCTGAACCGTTTGTTGTCTTGAAAGTTCGATCCCCAGTGAGGGATAAGATATTGCATAATTTTTGAACATTTTTGTATTTTTAAAAGTCAGCATGTTGATAAAGCATCCATCTTGTGATAATAGTCAAAAAGAATAATATTTTTCGCCACGGCAAAACGCAGCAACAATCGATGATTCAGATGTTAATCAATAAATCTCTAAAATTACAGTATTTCTCATGTTACAGTGTCCAGAGGACATCATCGAATTGCCTTATCGCTTGCTCAAAGTATGACGAACGAAATGAAATGATTTTCTGAGAGATATTGCTGTAGTTATAGAATCTACCATGACCATGTTATTAAGCATCATTTAATACATTACAAAATCGCAAAAATATTTTTTCAAAAATTGATCTCCTATACACATCTCTATTACCCTAGTTTTATTAGCCATTGTGATTTTTATCAGGACTTACCTATGCCAAGTGATTTTTTACAGTCATTTCATAAGTATTATTTTGAACGTCTTACTCAGCTTTATCAAATGCATACTTTTTCGTACGATATTTCGACTTTTCATACGAAATATGTGTCAAGGGAATTATCCGAGTGATTTAGAATCTTTATTTTATTAAAATTAAAATTTTTTAATTTTTTAGTTTTTTGAGTGAAGTTATCCCCGGCCGCCACCTGTCTCAACAGTGGTGCTAATTCAAGTTCAGTGCGCGCGCGATGACTCTCTGCGTCACTGCCCATCGATCTAGTCTGATCAACTGTCCACTCTATCACTGATCTAACACTGAAACAGAACCACTTCCCATCTTGTAATCAATACTATATTCTTTCCTGCAGACATAGAGAGACATTGATTGTAAGGACTGTAAGTTGAATAACGAACCTGCATAAGTCAGCTTAAAGAGGGAGACCCTTGAGTTGGCATGACTGACTCCCGCAACGATTAACATGGGATTGAATGTTAATATTCTATAGAAATTAGCGTAAGTGACAATGGGAAAGTGAGAGAGTAAAGTATGCAAATCGGATAGGCACTCTCTACTTGCATGAAAAGTTGTACTTTCAATGCGCATAATAAGCTTCAAACATATCATCACGCAATATGAAATGTGTCGTTCGGTTAGTGTGATAAATCTCTATCATTCTACCCGAACAGTCTTGTTACGAAAAAACTCAAGGGTCTCCATCTTTAAAATGTTTTATTATTTTTACAACAGTGCACAGTGTATCTTTATCATCACGCAATATCAATGGTTCGCTCTTCTCTCGTTTGTTGATTGAGTACGGTCGATGGAGAAAATACGGTAGATTTGGGCCTGTGAAGTACGGTAACTATCACGCATATCATCCTTCAATCGTTCATTTCTCCCAGTCATACACACATCTAACCGAGTTCCTGAACGGCATAAATTATAGATGTGAAAGAAAATTAGCTTGTGGTGTGCCTTTAAAATTGATTACCTAGTACATGCCACCAGCAAGTCGCCTTCTCGTAAAGATGACACCCTCCTTGTTGCCGATTCAGAATTCTACAAAAATCGATAATCATACATCAAACTTCAAAGATCAAAAGATCGAACCTCCCAATCGATCGATCTTTGAGCTACCGTATTCCTCACAACGACCGCGTATACCACGCCGGGACCAAATTCAATTATGTCTTCGCCTACTCGCTTCGATATCACTTCATCTGACGCTTTCCTAAATGAAATCGGAAACGTCGCCACACCAGATGCACTCGGAGAACTCACGGATACGGTAGCAACACCGGATGATGTCGGAGAATCGCGCACTCAACGTTGCCAAGATTGCGCCCAGGTGGATTCTGCAATCAATCGATAATCATTGATCTACAATCTTTCTTTCTTTATTTCCATCACAAATAATGAGATAGAACAGTTATGTAATAATAAAGGGTTGATGGAGGTCCGTCGCGTTGTCAGCGAATCGGCAGGGAATTCGGGTAGTGGGTAATACATGAAGAATAATTATAAATGGTAATCAATCAATACCTCGTCATATCGGCGCATCTTCAGCACACCATCTGCCATAAGTCCCTTCTGAAGTGTTATTGATAAAATTCAGAAAGTACAAGATTCAACATTTCCTCCACTAGCGGGAATTTGGTAAAATACAGAAATTAGTGGTGTGCGGCACCATCAACGCATGCAGCATCTCGTGAAGAATCGGCCCGAGTACCGTATCGAAAGAGCTTATTGAAAGAGCTTTTATCTGAAAGGCGTTCAGATCAATAAGGATTGAAAATCAATAACCGCATACCGTAATCATTTTCCATTGCTCTGCTCAAAGCTACCGTATCCACCTCGCACATGGCTATCGATCGACGGGTTAGGCAATTGGTATGAGAGAATGATGAAGATGATGATGGGAGCAGAATCTGATAAATATATGAATATGATATTTTTTTAAAAAAACGAGAAAGATAGTTTTAACCGACAATGAGCAGGTTTTTTTTCCAAAATGACTAATCTCCGAAGATGATCTTTGATCTTTGGTCTAGATTATCATACAACAAACAAACCAAATGAGCGATTGCCATCTCCTCATTTTCTTCATCTAATCGCTGTTGTATCACAGAGAATCGATCGTCAATCTCTAAAAAAATCAATAATCATCACGGATCAATGGCCGTATACGGTACCGTCGGGCAAATCGATATCCGGATAAAATCGATAGTGCAATCGATAATCGTCATCTGATATATCTTCATCGCTTTCGCGGGCAGCAGCAGATTGTTCACTGTAGACAATTTCGTTTATTATTCTTTTTTTCTGAGAGCCCTGAGGTTCATATTGAAGAATTTAACCACATTTCAAGAAAATATTAAACCGGTGAAACATATCATAATCCATTGCACATATGAACCCGAAATATGAAGAGTCTAGACGACAAATTGAATATGTTTCACTCATATTTCTTCTTCTCTCATAAACAGTCGTGCATAATTATTTCAAGTTTTAAACGAAGAAAAATATCGCATATCATCTAATGACCCAGTCCGACAGTTCCATCAATCTTCTCATAAAATCAATCGATAATTCATCATTGGCTCTGCCCATTATTCATCCTAGTCGTACTGATAAATGAGGAGTACCGTATACCGACTAAAACTACGGTAAAACTTCATATCTTGTTGTAAAGCTTAGATACCCTTTCAATTCATATATTTATTCGAATTGTATTATGTGTTTGGTGAAGAAAAACGAACGAACAACGCATCATCAATAAACAAGAAAAGGTCCTGGATGGAAATGGCAGGGTTACGGTAGCGAGTGCAACGGCCACTGAATACAATAAAGCACACTACGCATACGGTAAGCACTGTGTACGGTATTCCCAACGGTAGGTCAAATTATCGATTTTCGACAATCCAATGGGGGAAATATTGATTGATGGGCCAGTCTATTCACACGTCATTTTGTTGTTGAGAGGATAAAAAGTAGAAAGAGTAAGGGGATAGCATGGAGCAATGAGGATACAATGAAGAAGATAGAACTGTTCTGACGAATAAAATCGGTGATCTGCTATATCATGGAAGTGTGTGAGAACAACGGAATCATGACGATAAGAGTGGAACATTAAAATCAAAGAGATAGAGAGGAAAGGAGAGAAGGAAGAGAGAGCGCAGACAACTAGACACAATCTGTGAAGCAAGAAACCGTAGTCGATCGATATTTCGTCAGGGAAAGGAATCAGGGGTGATATTGATTTATTGATTGATTGGGTTGATGAGGATGATATTATTTATATATGCTAGAGAAGGAGCTACACTATTTACAGGACAAAAAATGGAATAGAGAGTTGGGGGAGCTCAAAGCTACAGTAGTAATAGTAGTGGCAGAAAAAAGTGTACAGCCAAGCGTAACGAGGGACGGGGGAAATCGATAAAAAGTGGGCGGCATTTGAAATCGAACTGAAAGACACACCAAACAGCGGACATAGAGACAGGATCATACAAAAGCACGGACAGACCGCGTAATGTATATAAATAAGATTGCGTGTGTGTACTTGTGTGTCTGTTCGGGGGATATGGGTGTGGGCGGGGCTTGTGACGCATGGTTTGGAGCACCCATGTAAGGAGAAAGGAAGGAAGGCCGCGTATTGGGTATCTCCGGTAATACACCTAAAAAGCGACGAATAAATAAATAAAGTTAAACGGTCAAAATCAACCAGGCGATCTTGTGTTGCTAAATCTGCACTTTTAAGTAAAATAAAATAATAAAATATAATTTAAGTAAAATTCACTAGCTGTTCACTAACGTGATTCCGTTGAAACCCCATAATCATCGGTCGCATGAGAACCGATGAATGATAACCGAATTATGTATGATAACCACTCGTAGTCATGGTGATCTATTATTATAAGGGATGTATACTTGGTCGTGTGCGGGAAAATCTAACAAAAAGTATATGCATATTTGTTGTTCTCAAATTCAGTCACCGTCAATTGTATACATACATATTGCTTTCACATGAATATATGTTGAAAGTTAGTGCGCTGAAAAGACATACAAAAATGATCAAAAAATAATCAAGATCTGACTGGGGATCGAACGTTCGAGACAATAAACGGGTCGTACTTGTTAACCGGTATGTTATCCACTAGGCCATGGGTACATATTATGTAAAACGTCATGGTGTCTACATATACTCATATGTACCGATGTATGGCTCCGCCCATTTCTGGTGGACCCCATGTACCGTCAAAACGAAAAAAAGTTTCATTTGTCAAAATTTTTGAAAAATTTTGACAAAAGTTCACAAGATTCCCTGTTTCAGCCTTTTTCACGATCTTGATGATATTATCTAAGGTTTTTTTTATTGTGGATGTGTTTGCCCAATGCAGTTATGTACGACATAAGTGAAAAAATTAATCGGGAACGCTCCGGAGCAGAATTGGTATACTGTAGCATACTGTAGAATCTTACTGTAAAACTGCTGCTTTCGAGCTTTTTTCGTCTAATCGTGGATATATTTATTTACATCTAGCATTACCTGACTTCCTATAGCGAATTTGCACTGTTTGGACCTTGGCTAAGATCAGGCTGCAAAAGTGGTATACTGTAGAAAATCCTACCGTATACCAGTTTCACAAAACAGCGTTCACAGTGATTTATTTTAAACAATTTCTTCATAGGTAAATTAGGCATGCCCAGAGATGCTCAAATACTCTATTATCTAATAAAAAACTAGCAACCGCGTTTAGAAATCATGATCCAATTTTTTCAAAATCTTGTGAACTTTTGTCAAAATTTGTCAAAATTTTTGACAAATGTTTCACTTTTTTTTCGTTTTGACGGTATATACCGATTTTGACTCCGCCCTTTTAACTTCGCGGGGTTGGACACCACACACCAATGTTAACACACCCAAGAATCTTTATCAATCTTAGTAAGAAGATAGCCAGACGACGCATCTTGAGAGAAGATCCTGCGAAATTCGTTCTTCTGAAGACCGTGAAGCAGATGATCGATGATGATAGCGATGACCATCTGACCTCATCATCAACGGCGATGAAGATGATTCGACCTGTTGTTGTATGCGAAGTTAGAATGGATACAACGATTTGGCCTTTCCACTAACAAGACCACTAACTACTAACTAGTAAGTATCTTGGAGCGCAGATGACAATGGAGATTGATATTCGTCATGTTTGAAGACGTCGAGAAGACCCACGGTACCAGGCCCTGAAATGGGTTTGGAATGGTTTAAACTAACGTCTAAACTATTAAGAAACTCTCCTCATGAATCCGAGTCATCTGGAATCATCGCTCTAATCTTCGTAATTCAATCACGACGTCGTTGATGATCTCCTTCAGACGTTGGTTGAGCAGGAGGAGGGACGACCTACAAAATGAACAATGTATTAGAATAATAATTAGGCCTTCAAAATTGTTATAATACATATTCAATATGATGCAGTGTTCGAGAGCATCGAAAGAAAAGAGACGAATCTCCACTAATCAGTAACAATCTCTCTTCTCCTTTCGTTCCATTTTGCAACTTTAAAACATGGCACAAGTGGACATCGTGACATTCATCTTACCACCATGTAAAGGTTTTTGCTACAAAGAGGTCAGGTGTGCGTTGGGCATTGGGTTCAAGTGGAAAAGAATGAGCGACATGGGTAACTGTATAATGTGAAGCCAAACATTGATCATGGCGGTAGCTTCGTACTATGGACGCTCAGGGTTTTCCACATGGGATCCAAAACTCTGCGTACATCGACGTGACAAAGCAAATGTAGCATGGTGGGAGAGGAAGGCAAATGTAACGATGCATGAAGAATACTGATGTAAGGTTCGTACCATTCATACGTTTGACGACTTCCATCACGACATTTGCCCGTCTTGTGCAACGGCGACGTGGTCCCTCTGATTCTTGTCGCTGATGTCGTTGTCCTTGCCGATTCTCGCTGATGCCACCGGGCACGTAGTGATGCTCGCTCTGAAAAAGATTTCAATGATTTCGCTGTAGAGATTGGGACAGGAGGTAAAGCTTAACGACAAAGGCAACACGGGAAACGAGAGGAAAGAAGACGACCGAAAGCTGCAAAAGACATTAACAAGACTGGACCACGTGGTATATATAAGATAATGATGTATCATACGCAAATTGGAATACAATGGATGAATGGATAGACAATAAAAGTATGCAATGGGAAAGAGAACAAAGATTGATTGGTAGAGACATGGAGAAAGAGAGGAGGAATAGAGAGGTAGAGGAATATGCGGAAATTTCGGAACATGGGCACCATTTATGGTTTCAAAGGGAGAAATTATCAAATATCGAAATACAGGAGATCGAAATAGAGATGGGTACAGAGAGATGGAGGTAAAGAGGGAGAGACATTGAATAAATATTGATCGAAATAATACGAAAAGGACAATGTTCGAAAGTAAAGAAGAACACGATGTAAGAGACGGAGAAAGGCATAAAAAGATCAAAGATTAATTTGAACAGACGTAGAACGAGGAGTAGATGGAAAACGTGGTCAATGAAATGCCGACTAGGATAGTATGTAAGGAAGATATATCTTGGATGTTCTATAGATAGAGAAAGGGAGGAATCAATCAAAGAAGCGACGAAAATATCTCAGTCCAGACTATTGAAAACGGCGTAAAATCAACTAAGACTGAACTAAGGTATTAGATATAGGACCATGATAGAGAGGTAGAGGTCGAAGGGAGATGGACGGAGAAAGCAAAATTACGAAAACAAGTGTAGCAACATGTGCCTTCTATGAATTTGGCGGGAAGAATGGAAGGTCTGCAGCGATTCCTAAACAATATCGATGATAGATCATATTCACGTGCTGTCTTTCATTCCTTGTACTCTCTCAATTATCCATACTCTCTCACTCTCTCTCTCTGTCTCTGTCTGTACTCTCTTCTGTCTGGACACTCTCTCCTCTGATCAAACCACCATCCCATAACAATAGGATGATACTTTGATCAGAGTGATCTACCGTCCATATTGTTTATCTATCATTGGTTCTCTCAACTCTCTGTCATTTCCCCTCCAATTTCAACTAAGACACGTGTCGCTACGTTCTTTCGTGCTATGTCGATCAATATTCAATCAGTGTCTCTCCCTCTTTACCCCTTCTGTCTCTAATCTTCTCCATTTCGACAGTCCGGTTCAGTGCTTCTGTCGTAAATACGGCTCATTTACCAGAATTCTCGCAATTCCCTATTCAGAACGGTGTTTCTGAACGGACGATCCTCCCCCTCTACCTCTCTCTCTCTGCTTTTATCATTATCCTCAGTCTTTCCCTTTCTGTCTCTATCGATCTCATGTTTTCATTTGCATATATTATCATAGTTGTTGTCTATCGATTCATCCATTGTATTCCAATTCGCATATTATCCAACATTATTATATCTAGGTGAATTTACGAATTTACGTCTCTTTTCGTTACGTTTCTTTCGAACACTGCATTATATTGAATATATACTACAACAATTTTGAAAAAAAGAACAAAAAATCTTTGCCAGTATCCTATTCATCCTTCAATGCTTACCATTGACAGAGACCAAAAAGTTTACATAGTTATGAGAACATTTCCAAAGTTATAATTATTATTCTAATATTTTATTCAATTTGTAGGTCGTCTTCTGTTCTATCAACGTTCTCCGAAGAAGATCATCAACGAAGTCGGTGTTTGGATTCTGAGGAACGGAGGGACGATTCAAGATGTACGAAGAAGAAGAAGATGAAGACTAACAACTCGGATTCAAGAGGAGAGTGACTTATTAGTTTAGACGTTCGTTTAAATCATTCCAAACCCATTTAAGGGCCTGATACCATGGGTCTTCTGGACATCGTCGAAGATGACAAACTTCAATGTCATCTACGCTCCAAGGTACTTAGTGGCCTTAGTAGAAACTGTTGTACCCATTCTAACTTTATATTCAACTACAGGTCGAATCATCTTCATCATCGTTGATGTTGAGGTCAGATGGTTGTCGCTATCGTCATCGATCATCTGCTTCACGGTCCTTAGAAGAACGGATCTCGCTGGATTTTCTCTCAGGACGCGTCGTCTGGCGGTCTTCTTTCTTGAATTGATAAAGATGTTTGGGTGTGTTCACATTGGTATGTGGTGTCCAACCCCGCGAAGTTAAAAGGGCGGAGTCTAAATCGGTATATACATAGGGTCCACCAGAAATGGGCGGAGCCATACATCGGTATATATGTGGAAGTTCACGTGAGTATATATAGACAATTTGACGTTTTGCATAACAAGGACCCATGGCATAGTGGATAACACATCGGTTAACATTCCCAGAACGTTTGTTTTCTTGAATGTTTTTGGGTGCTGTGTAAGCATAAATAAGTTTAAAACTTTTCTTTATATTCTTACAACAGTGAACAGTGTCATCTTTAATATCACTCAATATCAATGGTTCTCTAGTGTGTCGATTGAGTACGGTAGTACGGTAAGTATCACGCATATCATCCTTCAATAGTCCATTTCTCCCAACCAGAAACACATCTAACCGAGTTCCTGAAAGACATAAATTATAGATGAGTAAAAGAGGGTAAAATTAGCTTGTGGTGTGCCTTTAAAATTGATTACCTGGTACATGCCACCAGCAAGTCGCCTTCTCGTAAAGATGACACCCTCCTTGTTGCCGATTCAGAATTCTGCCAAAATCGATAATAATAGATCGCAGGTCAAAAGAACAAACCTCCCAATCGATCGATCTTTGAGCTACCGTATTCCTCACAACGACCGCGTAAACCACGCCGGGACCAAATTCAATAATGTCTTCTCCTACACGTTTCGATATCACTTCATCCGATGCGATCCTAAAAGAAATCGGAAATATCGCCCACAACACTCTGGGCACTCACGGATACGGTAGCAACACCGGATGATGTCGGAGTATCGCGCACTCAACGTTGCCGAGATTGCGCCCAGGTGGATTCTGTAATAAAACGATATTCACTGATCTACCTTTCAATCAATCAATACCTCTTCATATCGACTCATCTCCAGCACACCATCAGCCATAAGTCCATTCTGAAAGGGTTATTGATAAACTACAGAAAGTGCTCGATTCAGCATTTTTTCCACTAAAGGGGAATTTGGAAAAAGACAGAAATCGACAAAGCACCATGGTGTGCGGCACCATCAACGCATGAAGCATCTCGTGAAGTATCGGTCCGAGTACTGTATCGAAAGATCTTATTGATCCATCTAAAAGGCGTTCAGATCAATAAGGATTGCAAATCAATATCCACCTACCGTAGTCATTGTCCATTGCTCTGCTCAATGCTACCGTATCCACCTCGCACATGGCTATCGATCGACGGGTTAAGCAATTTGTATGATAAAATGAAGATGATGAAGATGATGTTGGGAGTAGAATCCGAAAAATAAATGACTTATATGATCTTTAAAAAATAACGAGAAAGATAGTTTTTTTAACAGACAATGAGCAGGTTTTTTTCCAAAATGACTAATCTCCGAAGATGATCTTTGATCTTTGCTCTTTATCATCATACAACAAAATAACCAAATGAGCCATCGCCAACTCCTCGTTCTCCTCATCTAGTCGCTGCTGTATCACAGAGAATCGACCATCGATCTCTAAGAAATCAATAATCATCACGGATCAATGGCAGTATACGGTACCGTCGGGCAAATCGATATCCGGATAAAATCGATAGTGCAATCGATAATCGTCATCTGATATATCTTCATCGCTTTCGCGGGCAGCAGCAGATTGTTCACTGTAGACAATTTCGTTTATTATTCTTTTTTTCTGAGAGCCCTGAGGTTCATATTGAAGAATTTAACCACATTTCAAGAAAATATTAAACCGGTGAAACATATCATAATCCATTGCACATATGAACCCGAAATATGAAGAGTCTAGACGACAAATTGAATATGTTTCACTCATATTTCTTCTTCTCTCATAAACAGTCGTGCATAATTATTTCAAGTTTTAAACGAAGAAAAATATCGCATATCATCTAATGACCCAGTCCGACAGTTCCATCAATCTTCTCATAAAATCAATCGATAATTCATCATTGGCTCTGCCCATTATTCATCCTAGTCGTACTGATAAATGAGGAGTACCGTATACCGACTAAAACTACGGTAAAACTTCATATCTTGTTGTAAAGCTTAGATACCCTTTCAATTCATATATTTATTCGAATTGTATTATGTGTTTGGTGAAGAAAAACGAACGAACAACGCATCATCAATAAACAAGAAAAGGTCCTGGATGGAAATGGCAGGGTTACGGTAGCGAGTGCAACGGCCACTGAATACAATAAAGCACACTACGCATACGGTAAGCACTGTGTACGGTATTCCCAACGGTAGGTCAAATTATCGATTTTCGACAATCCAATGGGGGAAATATTGATTGATGGGCCAGTCTATTCACACGTCATTTTGTTGTTGAGAGGATAAAAAGTAGAAAGAGTAAGGGGATAGCATGGAGCAATGAGGATACAATGAAGAAGATAGAACTGTTCTGACGAATAAAATCGGTGATCTGCTATATCATGGAAGTGTGTGAGAACAACGGAATCATGACGATAAGAGTGGAACATTAAAATCAAAGAGATAGAGAGGAAAGGAGAGAAGGAAGAGAGAGCGCAGACAACTAGACACAATCTGTGAAGCAAGAAACCGTAGTCGATCGATATTTCGTCAGGGAAAGGAATCAGGGGTGATATTGATTTATTGATTGATTGGGTTGATGAGGATGATATTATTTATATATGCTAGAGAAGGAGCTACACTATTTACAGGACAAAAAATGGAATAGAGAGTTGGGGGAGCTCAAAGCTACAGTAGTAATAGTAGTGGCAGAAAAAAGTGTACAGCCAAGCGTAACGAGGGACGGGGGAAATCGATAAAAAGTGGGCGGCATTTGAAATCGAACTGAAAGACACACCAAACAGCGGACATAGAGACAGGATCATACAAAAGCACGGACAGACCGCGTAATGTATATAAATAAGATTGCGTGTGTGTACTTGTGTGTCTGTTCGGGGGATATGGGTGTGGGCGGGGCTTGTGACGCATGGTTTGGAGCACCCATGTAAGGAGAAAGGAAGGAAGGCCGCGTATTGGGTATCTCCGGTAATACACCTAAAAAGCGACGAATAAATAAATAAAGTTAAACGGTCAAAATCAACCAGGCGATCTTGTGTTGCTAAATCTGCACTTTTAAGTAAAATAAAATAATAAAATATAATTTAAGTAAAATTCACTAGCTGTTCACTAACGTGATTCCGTTGAAACCCCATAATCATCGGTCGCATGAGAACCGATGAATGATAACCGAATTATGTATGATAACCACTCGTAGTCATGGTGATCTATTATTATAAGGGATGTATACTTGGTCGTGTGCGGGAAAATCTAACAAAAAGTATATGCATATTTGTTGTTCTCAAATTCAGTCACCGTCAATTGTATACATACATATTGCTTTCACATGAATATATGTTGAAAGTTAGTGCGCTGAAAAGACATACAAAAATGATCAAAAAATAATCAAGATCTGACTGGGGATCGAACGTTCGAGACAATAAACGGGTCGTACTTGTTAACCGGTATGTTATCCACTAGGCCATGGGTACATATTATGTAAAACGTCATGGTGTCTACATATACTCATATGTACCGATGTATGGCTCCGCCCATTTCTGGTGGACCCCATGTACCGTCAAAACGAAAAAAAGTGACATTTGTCAAAATTTTTGAAAAATTTTGACAAAAGTTCACAAGATTCCCTGTTTCAGCCTTTTTCACGATCTTGATGATATTATCTAAGGTTTTTTTTATTGTGGATGTGTTTGCCCAATGCAGTTATGTACGACATAAGTGAAAAAATTAATCGGGAACGCTCCGGAGCAGAATTGGTATACTGTAGCATACTGTAGAATCTTACTGTAAAACTGCTGCTTTCGAGCTTTTTTCGTCTAATCGTGGATATATTTATTTACATCTAGCATTACCTGACTTCCTATAGCGAATTTGCACTGTTTGGACCTTGGCTAAGATCAGGCTGCAAAAGTGGTATACTGTAGAAAATCCTACCGTATACCAGTTTCACAAAACAGCGTTCACAGTGATTTATTTTAAACAATTTCTTCATAGGTAAATTAGGCATGCCCAGAGATGCTCAAATACTCTATTATCTAATAAAAAACTAGCAACCGCGTTTAGAAATCATGATCCAATTTTTTCAAAATCTTGTGAACTTTTGTCAAAATTTGTCAAAATTTTTGACAAATGTTTCACTTTTTTTTCGTTTTGACGGTATATACCGATTTTGACTCCGCCCTTTTAACTTCGCGGGGTTGGACACCACACACCAATGTTAACACACCCAAGAATCTTTATCAATCTTAGTAAGAAGATAGCCAGACGACGCATCTTGAGAGAAGATCCTGCGAAATTCGTTCTTCTGAAGACCGTGAAGCAGATGATCGATGATGATAGCGATGACCATCTGACCTCATCATCAACGGCGATGAAGATGATTCGACCTGTTGTTGTATGCGAAGTTAGAATGGATACAACGATTTGGCCTTTCCACTAACAAGACCACTAACTACTAACTAGTAAGTATCTTGGAGCGCAGATGACAATGGAGATTGATATTCGTCATGTTTGAAGACGTCGAGAAGACCCACGGTACCAGGCCCTGAAATGGGTTTGGAATGGTTTAAACTAACGTCTAAACTATTAAGAAACTCTCCTCATGAATCCGAGTCATCTGGAATCATCGCTCTAATCTTCGTAATTCAATCACGACGTCGTTGATGATCTCCTTCAGACGTTGGTTGAGCAGGAGGAGGGACGACCTACAAAATGAACAATGTATTAGAATAATAATTAGGCCTTCAAAATTGTTATAATACATATTCAATATGATGCAGTGTTCGAGAGCATCGAAAGAAAAGAGACGAATCTCCACTAATCAGTAACAATCTCTCTTCTCCTTTCGTTCCATTTTGCAACTTTAAAACATGGCACAAGTGGACATCGTGACATTCATCTTACCACCATGTAAAGGTTTTTGCTACAAAGAGGTCAGGTGTGCGTTGGGCATTGGGTTCAAGTGGAAAAGAATGAGCGACATGGGTAACTGTATAATGTGAAGCCAAACATTGATCATGGCGGTAGCTTCGTACTATGGACGCTCAGGGTTTTCCACATGGGATCCAAAACTCTGCGTACATCGACGTGACAAAGCAAATGTAGCATGGTGGGAGAGGAAGGCAAATGTAACGATGCATGAAGAATACTGATGTAAGGTTCGTACCATTCATACGTTTGACGACTTCCATCACGACATTTGCCCGTCTTGTGCAACGGCGACGTGGTCCCTCTGATTCTTGTCGCTGATGTCGTTGTCCTTGCCGATTCTCGCTGATGCCACCGGGCACGTAGTGATGCTCGCTCTGAAAAAGATTTCAATGATTTCGCTGTAGAGATTGGGACAGGAGGTAAAGCTTAACGACAAAGGCAACACGGGAAACGAGAGGAAAGAAGACGACCGAAAGCTGCAAAAGACATTAACAAGACTGGACCACGTGGTATATATAAGATAATGATGTATCATACGCAAATTGGAATACAATGGATGAATGGATAGACAATAAAAGTATGCAATGGGAAAGAGAACAAAGATTGATTGGTAGAGACATGGAGAAAGAGAGGAGGAATAGAGAGGTAGAGGAATATGCGGAAATTTCGGAACATGGGCACCATTTATGGTTTCAAAGGGAGAAATTATCAAATATCGAAATACAGGAGATCGAAATAGAGATGGGTACAGAGAGATGGAGGTAAAGAGGGAGAGACATTGAATAAATATTGATCGAAATAATACGAAAAGGACAATGTTCGAAAGTAAAGAAGAACACGATGTAAGAGACGGAGAAAGGCATAAAAAGATCAAAGATTAATTTGAACAGACGTAGAACGAGGAGTAGATGGAAAACGTGGTCAATGAAATGCCGACTAGGATAGTATGTAAGGAAGATATATCTTGGATGTTCTATAGATAGAGAAAGGGAGGAATCAATCAAAGAAGCGACGAAAATATCTCAGTCCAGACTATTGAAAACGGCGTAAAATCAACTAAGACTGAACTAAGGTATTAGATATAGGACCATGATAGAGAGGTAGAGGTCGAAGGGAGATGGACGGAGAAAGCAAAATTACGAAAACAAGTGTAGCAACATGTGCCTTCTATGAATTTGGCGGGAAGAATGGAAGGTCTGCAGCGATTCCTAAACAATATCGATGATAGATCATATTCACGTGCTGTCTTTCATTCCTTGTACTCTCTCAATTATCCATACTCTCTCACTCTCTCTCTCTGTCTCTGTCTGTACTCTCTTCTGTCTGGACACTCTCTCCTCTGATCAAACCACCATCCCATAACAATAGGATGATACTTTGATCAGAGTGATCTACCGTCCATATTGTTTATCTATCATTGGTTCTCTCAACTCTCTGTCATTTCCCCTCCAATTTCAACTAAGACACGTGTCGCTACGTTCTTTCGTGCTATGTCGATCAATATTCAATCAGTGTCTCTCCCTCTTTACCCCTTCTGTCTCTAATCTTCTCCATTTCGACAGTCCGGTTCAGTGCTTCTGTCGTAAATACGGCTCATTTACCAGAATTCTCGCAATTCCCTATTCAGAACGGTGTTTCTGAACGGACGATCCTCCCCCTCTACCTCTCTCTCTCTGCTTTTATCATTATCCTCAGTCTTTCCCTTTCTGTCTCTATCGATCTCATGTTTTCATTTGCATATATTATCATAGTTGTTGTCTATCGATTCATCCATTGTATTCCAATTCGCATATTATCCAACATTATTATATCTAGGTGAATTTACGAATTTACGTCTCTTTTCGTTACGTTTCTTTCGAACACTGCATTATATTGAATATATACTACAACAATTTTGAAAAAAAGAACAAAAAATCTTTGCCAGTATCCTATTCATCCTTCAATGCTTACCATTGACAGAGACCAAAAAGTTTACATAGTTATGAGAACATTTCCAAAGTTATAATTATTATTCTAATATTTTATTCAATTTGTAGGTCGTCTTCTGTTCTATCAACGTTCTCCGAAGAAGATCATCAACGAAGTCGGTGTTTGGATTCTGAGGAACGGAGGGACGATTCAAGATGTACGAAGAAGAAGAAGATGAAGACTAACAACTCGGATTCAAGAGGAGAGTGACTTATTAGTTTAGACGTTCGTTTAAATCATTCCAAACCCATTTAAGGGCCTGATACCATGGGTCTTCTGGACATCGTCGAAGATGACAAACTTCAATGTCATCTACGCTCCAAGGTACTTAGTGGCCTTAGTAGAAACTGTTGTACCCATTCTAACTTTATATTCAACTACAGGTCGAATCATCTTCATCATCGTTGATGTTGAGGTCAGATGGTTGTCGCTATCGTCATCGATCATCTGCTTCACGGTCCTTAGAAGAACGGATCTCGCTGGATTTTCTCTCAGGACGCGTCGTCTGGCGGTCTTCTTTCTTGAATTGATAAAGATGTTTGGGTGTGTTCACATTGGTATGTGGTGTCCAACCCCGCGAAGTTAAAAGGGCGGAGTCTAAATCGGTATATACATAGGGTCCACCAGAAATGGGCGGAGCCATACATCGGTATATATGTGGAAGTTCACGTGAGTATATATAGACAATTTGACGTTTTGCATAACAAGGACCCATGGCATAGTGGATAACACATCGGTTAACATTCCCAGAACGTTTGTTTTCTTGAATGTTTTTGGGTGCTGTGTAAGCATAAATAAGTTTAAAACTTTTCTTTATATTCTTACAACAGTGAACAGTGTCATCTTTAATATCACTCAATATCAATGGTTCTCTAGTGTGTCGATTGAGTACGGTAGTACGGTAAGTATCACGCATATCATCCTTCAATAGTCCATTTCTCCCAACCAGAAACACATCTAACCGAGTTCCTGAAAGACATAAATTATAGATGAGTAAAAGAGGGTAAAATTAGCTTGTGGTGTGCCTTTAAAATTGATTACCTGGTACATGCCACCAGCAAGTCGCCTTCTCGTAAAGATGACACCCTCCTTGTTGCCGATTCAGAATTCTGCCAAAATCGATAATAATAGATCGCAGGTCAAAAGAACAAACCTCCCAATCGATCGATCTTTGAGCTACCGTATTCCTCACAACGACCGCGTAAACCACGCCGGGACCAAATTCAATAATGTCTTCTCCTACACGTTTCGATATCACTTCATCCGATGCGATCCTAAAAGAAATCGGAAATATCGCCCACAACACTCTGGGCACTCACGGATACGGTAGCAACACCGGATGATGTCGGAGTATCGCGCACTCAACGTTGCCGAGATTGCGCCCAGGTGGATTCTGTAATAAAACGATATTCACTGATCTACCTTTCAATCAATCAATACCTCTTCATATCGACTCATCTCCAGCACAC
This sequence comes from Parapristionchus giblindavisi, assembly GCA_943737045.1. Lineage (NCBI taxonomy): Eukaryota > Metazoa > Nematoda > Chromadorea > Rhabditida > Diplogasteridae > Parapristionchus > Parapristionchus giblindavisi. The sequence goes on along the minus strand of CALSFV010000004.1, from coordinate 46,089 downwards.
CATCAGCCATAAGTCCATTCTGAAAGGGTTATTGATAAACTACAGAAAGTGCTCGATTCAGCATTTTTTCCACTAAAGGGGAATTTGGAAAAAGACAGAAATCGACAAAGCACCATGGTGTGCGGCACCATCAACGCATGAAGCATCTCGTGAAGTATCGGTCCGAGTACTGTATCGAAAGATCTTATTGATCCATCTAAAAGGCGTTCAGATCAATAAGGATTGCAAATCAATATCCACCTACCGTAGTCATTGTCCATTGCTCTGCTCAATGCTACCGTATCCACCTCGCACATGGCTATCGATCGACGGGTTAAGCAATTTGTATGATAAAATGAAGATGATGAAGATGATGTTGGGAGTAGAATCCGAAAAATAAATGACTTATATGATCTTTAAAAAATAACGAGAAAGATAGTTTTTTTAACAGACAATGAGCAGGTTTTTTTCCAAAATGACTAATCTCCGAAGATGATCTTTGATCTTTGCTCTTTATCATCATACAACAAAATAACCAAATGAGCCATCGCCAACTCCTCGTTCTCCTCATCTAGTCGCTGCTGTATCACAGAGAATCGACCATCGATCTCTAAGAAATCAATAATCATCACGGATCAATGGCAGTATACGGTACCGTCGGGCAAATCGATATCCGGATAAAATCGATAGTTCAATCGATAATCATCATCTGATATATCTTCATCGCGTTCGCGGGCAGCAGCAGATTGTTCACTGTAGACTATTTTTTTATTATTCTAACAGGCACTAGGTCGAATGAGAACCGACTGGATGAGAACTATTCACATGTGAGAAACAAGCGTTAATGAATAGATAAAATATGTAAAACGTTCTCATCCAGTCGGCTTTCATCCGACTTAGTGCCTTCTAACACATTCCCCTAACTGCGCTTCGTTTTGAAGGAAAACAATATAAATTTTATCTGTCAGGCTCACAATAGATGAGATTGAGGAATTTAACCACATTTCAAGAAAATATTAATCCGGTGAAACATATATTAATTTTATGCAGTATCATGGACGACATTGTCACCTTGATTATTCTTCTATATGGTTCATTGTATGCACATTGACACTTTGACAAGAACCCGAAAGAAGAAGAGTCAAGTCGACAAATTGAATATGTTTCACTCATAGTTCTTCTTCTCTCTTAAACAGTCGTGCATATTAATTTTCCCGGTTCTCGGAGGACAAGAAATATCATATACCATCTAATGACCCAGTCCGACAGTTCCATCAATCTTCTCATACAATCAATCGATAATTCATCATTGGCTCCGCCCACTCTTCGTCCTACTCGTAGAGACAAATGTGGACGACTCGAATCACATTCCATCTAGTCAATCAATAATTAGATATAGATCTGAGTACAGTAATCCACAGTAACCAAGTGATATCGAAGTACAGTAATCAGATTATATACGGTAATCTAGAATAACCCAGTGACTTACAAAATACATCAGTGCTCTACAGTAACCCATCGAGTAAGATACCGTAGTAAGTACCGCATACCGACTAAAACTACGGTAAAACTTTATATCTTGTTGTATAGATTGGACACCCTTTCAATTCATATATTTATTCGAATTGTGTTATGTGTTTGGTGAAGAAAAACGAACGAACAACGCATCATCAATAAACAAGAAAAGGTCCTGGATGGAAATGGCAGGGTTACGGTAGCGAGTGCAACGGCCACTGAATACAATAAAGCACACTGCGCATACGGTAAGCACTGTACGGTATTCCCAACGGTAGGTCAAATTATCGATTTTCGACAATCCAATGGAGGAATTATTGATTGATGGGCGAGGATATTCACACGTCATTTTGTTGTTGAGAGGATAAAAAGTAGAAAGAGTGAGGGGATAGCATGGAGCAATGAGGATACAATGAAGAAGATAGAACTGTTCTAACGAATAAAATCTGTGATCTGCTATATCATGGAAGTGTGTGAGAACAACGGAATCATGACGATAAAAGTGGAACATTAAAATCAAAGAGATAGAGAGTAAAGGAGAGAAGGAAGAGAGAGCGCAGACAGCCAGACACAATCTGTGAAGCAAGAAACCGTAGTCGATCGATATTTCGTCAGGGAAAGGAATCAGGGGTGATATTTATTTATTGATTGATTGGGAGGGTTGATGAGGATGATATTATTTATATATGCTAGAGAAGGAGCTACACTATTTACAGGACAAAAAATGGAATAGAGAGTTGGGGGAGCTCAAAGCTACAGTAGTAATAGTAGTGGCAGAAAAAAGTGTACAGCCAAGCGTAACGAGGGACGGGGGAAATCGATAAAAAGTGGGCGGCATTTGAAATCGAACTGAAAGACACACCAAACAGCGGACATAGAGACAGGATCATACAAAAGCACGGACAGACCGCGTAATGTATATAAATAAGATTGCGTGTGTGTACTTGTGTGTCTGTTCGGGGGATATGGGTGTGGGCGGGGCTTGTGACGCATGGTTTGGAGCACCCATGTAAGGAGAAAGGAAGGAAGGCCGCGTATTGGGTATCTCTGTGAGGTAGACATGATGATGATTAGATGGGGAAGGAGTGTGTAAACCGAGGAGATGATGAAGCACTGTGCATTTGAATGAGAAAAAACACTATTTACAGAAGAGATGTGGTGCGAGACGTGGTGTGGCAAGGGTACGGTAGATCGACGTTCGGAAAACGTAGCACGTCACTGCTTACATAACACGACACGACTCGTCGTTGTCTTGCACCTCAGCTTCGAAGCGACGGTAGTATACCTAAAATACGACTAATAAATAAATAAAGTCACACGATTACAATCAACCAGGTGATCTCGTGTCGCGAAATCTGCACTTGACTCGATAACAGTTCACTAGAGTGATTCTAGCTTTGTAAGAAATACTCTTTAAAAGGAAGATCTTACCGCGTTCAGCATATTGTTCATATCGGTGAGGTTCTTGTGCAACTTTTCCAGTGCGACGTCTTGCTGCTTGAGCTGTAAATGTACATAAATTTATGGTGTATTCAGAATTTATAATGACGATAATCAACCCTCGTGTGTCCACCGTAATCCTGCTCAGTACCCAATATACCGTAACAGTACATCTACAGTACTCCGATCCCCCGCCCTGAAAGATCCACCCAATACCGAGGGGGTTAAGAAATTTCGGAAGTGGTGTCAAAAACCACGATCTAAATCCTCCACTGTGAGCTCCAAGCACAATTTGATCGTAGGCCATGGCCACTGGTCCTTCAGACCAGGATAGGCCCTCTCACAAGGGAACTACCCCAGCTTGCTTTTTTTAAACTGTATGAAATTTTGCATAGGCATAGCTGAACATATTATAAGATCAGCTGTGAAGTCTAGAAATTCTGGCAGGCAATAGCCGAGCCAGAAAATTGGTCCAAAGTTTTGACCCAGGTGCAGTTAAGTTTCACACGCTCTGTGTCAAAACGATTTTACGATTCATAGTCTGTTCCCTGAAGGGCAAGAACAAGTGGATCTGTGGTGTAGTGGCGAAGTGTCTTCAGTTACTTGGTAATAGTAGTGGGTTCGATGCCGCTATGCTGCTGCGTTTTTTTGCATTTTTTTCAGAGATCGATAAAAATTCAATAAATGTTTATTCAATGGTAAAATTTAAATAATAACGTATTCTCTTGACCAATCTAAATTTCATATTGCGTATTTATCGTTTGTAACTTGATAATGATAGGACGTCGTGGTAGCACAATTAATGTAATTTATCATCACAACAGAACATTACAATATTACAATAAGAACAGCACAGAAAATTACAATAATGTAGATGAATAGGGAGAACTTGGAGTTCAAATATGAAAGGAAAGAGAATCAAGAGATGAGCAGAGAAGCATAAAATAATATGAAATAAATAGATGAACATCAACAATAATGGTAATTCTCAATGAAATGAATAAAGCAAAAAGTGCTATCACAAACAGCACATTTGATGAATGAAACTATTGAACAATTGGGGGATGAACAATTTGCAGACATCGAAGAATGAAAAAGATATTGTGCAGGAGTAACAAAGGGGGCTGGGGCAGAGATAACATAACCAGCACGATGCCAGGGGTATTGAAGAAAGGGAACAAATCGATCAGCACAGAACATACGATACATTTGAGATATTATCTTAAGGATATTATCTCTTTTACTTATGAAAAAATCGATATTATTAGAAATAATGTGAGAATTAATTCTCTTTACAACGGCCTTGAAAGGACCGAAGAAGAGAACATCCAAGGGCTGAATCATAGATGTACAGCCAGGGGGGAATATTTCTAATAGTGAGAGATTTACCAGTGGGTACGATAGATTGAATACTTGCGACATCCCTAAAGGATGTCCAAGAGTCAACAAGTAAAAGACAATCATTTGGTGAATTGGGGAGCAACGTAAGTAAGCAACGATGTATCCTGAGGGGTCCCAAAGACTTGAATCAGTCGACCAATGACTCTATCGGAAGAAAACATTGGGAATAAACTACACGGAATGACAAAAAAAAGTGATAATCGCCGTACAAAATAGGTTGTGGTAGATCAATTGATCGAATACATATTGGGAATAGACAATTGTTTAATTGAAAACAAGTATGAATTTCATGAAATCAACGAATCAACTATTTATCGATCTCTGAAAAAAATGCAATAAAGCGCAGCAGCATAGCGGCATCGAACCCACTACTATTGCCAAGTAACTGAAGACACTTCGCCACTACACCTCCGATCCACTTGTTCTTGCCCTTCAGGGAACAGACTATGAATCGTAAAATCGTTTTGACACAGAGCGTGTGAAACTTAACTGCACCTGGGTCAAAACTTTGGACCAATTTTCTGGCTCGGCTATTGCCTGCCAGAATTTCTAGACTTCACAGCTGATCTTATAATATGTTCAGCTATGCCTATGCAAAATTTCATACAGTTTAAAAAAAGCAAGCTGGGGTAGTTCCCTTGTCAGCCAATAGATTGGAGGCGCTAACACTGCGACTCAGCGGTATAGCGTAACTCCAAAAAAAAATCTGTCCTACCTGTCTCATCTGTACGCGAAATCTATCATAACCGATACATTTGTAGCAATTCCGTCTATTGAAAATACTACAATAACACCTACAGTAACCAATACCGATATATCTAGATTCTTCCAACTACCGTAATCCACTCACCATCTTCTCGGCCTCGTTCACGCCCATCTTCGTACAGTCTGTCGTGACGACCTCACAGTCCGACGAGTCCGATATGTCGACTGCAAAGGCATTCATTACACATTTCGCGCCAAAAAATTAATTTGAAATTTTGAATTTTTAAAAATGGGTGGGAAACCGTACCTCTGCCGACCATCATGGACGTCTCGGGCGCCTCTCCCTTCATCATCTTGGTGGCGCACTCACGCAGGCAATGGGCGAGTGAGCGAGAGTCGAACGACAGCTTCTGTGTCTTTCTGGAAACACGCACATTATTGATCGATGGGATGGGAATACAAAATCTAAAATCTTTCGTTCCGTCTAATGTATATGAACAGCGATTGTAATAGAGAACATCGTATATCGGTCATTACATTTGGCTTACGCGCCTACGCCGTTGCGTAAACGAACGTTACATTTCGCTGATACGCGCATCGGCGAAAACGCAACGACGCAGTAGTAATCAAGCTAGAGTATTTCCGTATAACAGACGAATCCATCATTTAACCAATCAATAATATGTAATCAATCAATAATCTGACACATACCTGAGTAGTACACTGATCTGCGGAGGAAACTCTTCGAGTCGTTTCTTATCATCCAGGTGATAATTGGACAGCGACTTCACGAGACCGTTGCTCTTCGGTGTACCGCCTGTAATCAACGATTATTGATTAGTAATTATCGATTATCGATTATTAATTATCATACAACCCAGAACCGACTAATTACAATTATGTTTTTTCTAACACATAAGTCAAATCTAATTTTGACACATCTCGGATTATAATAGAAGATAAAAATAGTGAATAAAGTATATCGCATCCGCTACGAGTCGAACAAAACTTGAAGAAAATCAGTTGGCGATCATCAAAAGAAGTGTACTACCATAATATTGCATAAATCACACTCACCAGACAGGGGCGAAGGCGACGACGATGACGGTGTGATGGCGATACCGGAGGCCCCAAGCGATGAGTGCGCCTTCTGGTACTGACGCTGCAAGGGGAGGAGCTCATGGAGGGTAATGTATAAAATTGAAGAATAATCGAGCTGCGGCTACTAAGTATCCTAACATTAAGTAAAGTTCTGTTCAAAAGTTTTAATAAGAATTAGCGCACAACTAAAAGCAGTACGTGGCTCTTGCGAGTGTACTTTTTTCTTTTCTTTAAAACCACAAAAGTATTAAAAGGAAAGCTAAAATAAAAGTAATGAAAAAGACCACTACCACTCACCACTTTGGCCAACTGCCCTCCTCCGCCGACGCTAGCGCTGCCCTCGTGAATACCTTCACGCGCATGCGGCGTACGCGCGTCCGCGAGCGACCGCGTCTCATCGTCCGCGAGTGGTGTGCTGCCCGAGCTGCACGACTGCTGGTACATCGACTGCTCCAGGCGTAGAGTCTGCAATATGTGGGACATTAGTCAGCGTTGCCTAACTACGCCACGGCACACCAATTCGGGAACGTCGCCAGCCCATTACACCACAACACAAGTTACTCTTTAAAATGGAGTTATTTATAAGGCGCTAGGAAACTGTCCAGCTGAAATGCAACAAGGAAGACGAGAAAACGAGCTCATTCGAGACCAACTTGGATCATGATGAATGTCAATGCAAATGGAATGAGGGGAGATCATTGTGGCATGATCTCTCTACTGTGAGCGGTCTAAAAGGGGGGACCCAACTATCGCCTTCACTACTCTTGCGCCTACTCTTTAAAAAAGGAGTTCTTTAAAGGGCGATAGGAAACGTCGCCTTCCCAAGACGCACTCACCACCAGATTCTCCTCGAGTCCCTTCACCTTTGCCTCGCTGTCGTCCAGTTTCGCGTTGAGCGTTTCGTTCTGCATCTGCAGAAAGGCGATCTGCTCCTGACGCTGAAATGAGACACATATTAGTAATTATGATTCATCGTACCACGGATACACCATCACTTATTATCACGCCTGCTACAGTAATCTCTAATCAGACAATCAAAGGTATTCTCCAATTAGCAGTCCCGTTTCGGCATTATTGATTACAAGTGTGATAACGCACTACGCACTCGCTGCACCGACTACAGTATACCCTGTCTACACCACACACCCACTCACTTTCTCAATCATATCCTTCTCCTTGCGCAACGCAGAGAGCTCGGCACGAACGGAAGCCAGATCTGATTCCTGAAATTAGGTCACCTCTCAATTAGTACTCGTTCCTGCAACAAAAATATTACTACTGAACAGTACTTTAGCAAACTCATGAAACACCAAACCGACACCCTATCATTTGCAAAACTTGTCACCCTTTCTGCAAATTTAAAATAATCTTTCTCCTACTAACCGAATCGCCACAATTACACAGACCAAGTGACTATCAAAGAATACTACCGTAAAATCGTAGAAATACCGTATGCACCATAGAAAGACTAAGGATAGGTCGAATAGCTAGGTTATCGGTTTTCAAAATCCGGTAAGGTTTTTCGATTTTTGTGAAGTTTTGGCTCAAAATCCGGTCAGGTTTTTCGATTTTTGTGAAGTTTTGGCTCAAAAACCGGTCAGACTTGGTACTTTGTACCATACTTTTCGACTTATGGACTAAGGCTGCTCACCCCGTTATTTATTCGTTCTTTTCTGTACAGTGTTTTGTTGAAAACGCATAAATATTACTATTTTTACCTTCTGATCGATCAAATCCTGTGCTGCGGCCGCGGTCGAATCAGAGACGCGAGAGGCCCGCTCCTTGTACTCTTCGAGCTCGCGCTGCATACGCTCCAATCTGGAAAGGGTGGGGATACAGTAATCAACTCATACCGTACACCGGGACCTTCCATCCACCGTAACCCAATCATCTTTTCATATTGCTTTATCTACCGTAATCCAAAGCCACAATTGCCCAATCAATCAGCATCAATCACATCAATCTACCATAATGATTTCCTAATAAACCAATCAATCAGAATCAATCAATCTACCGTAACGCGGTCCCAATCAATCAACCAATACCCGCAACTACAGTACTTTTGCAAACAATCCATCGTATCACATCCCCAATGAATCAATCAATATCCGACAAAAGTACCGTACTTTTGTTTGAATGCGTACTGCTCTCCCGACACGCTGTCAGTGTTCGATCGAATCGTTCGTATCTCCTCCTCGTAGTGCACTTGCTGCTGCTCCAGACGACGCTGCAACGGATAGAATATAATAATAATAATAATTTATTTATTTATCTTTAACAATAAACAGAGAGAAAAAGGACGCAATTAATATTTAACGCAACCTTTTTTCTCTTTATCTAATTACTACAAGGATCATAGTGCTACTACAAGATTTACTGTGCCATAGTGCAATGATAATTCCGAAATCCAGCAGAATTTTAGAGGGATTGTTTGAAAATTATCATAACAACATTGCAATGAAACCTTACAGAACTTTTACACTCCGCTCTGGCAATTCTCTCTCGCTTTATTTGTTTGCGAGAGTGTGTTGCCAAAGCGGAGAGTAAAAATTAGCTCGGGTGTGTATTTTTAAAGGATTAAAATCTACAAACCTGGAGCTTGGCAATCTCCTCGTCCTTCTCAGCCAGCAGCGCATCCGTCGATCCGGGAAGGCGTGCGTGATGACGGGCGCCTAGAGAAAGATCAAAGATTAGAGATCAAAGATCAAACCACTCACTTCGCGCCAGATTGGGTGTGCCATTGTTCGTGAGGTACTGCTCGACTGTCTTGAGTCGATCTTCGAGGTAGCGGATGCGATCCCGCTCGAACGATGAGCCTGCCGAGCTGCTGGCGTGATCGTCTACTGGAATATTCAACAATCAATCAAACAAAAAGGAAAAAATAGAGAGTCATAACATGGCTACGAAAAGACGATAACATGAAAAGACCTATGGATAACGGAATGTGTTGGGGCATTTTTTCGACTTAAAAAATATATATGTCATCATTTTGTCCCTCATCCTTCTCGATCGCTATTTATTTCAAAATTATGATCTTCAATGCAGTAGTGACATTAACTCCCTATCATTCTATCACTCATTTCGGCCTTAACGACCCCGTCGCAGCCTGTTTCCCCCTCACTCCCAACTAATCAATGAATCTCGTATTATGTCTCTATCACTTTCATGTGATCTATCACAAAAGTCATAAATGTGACCCAAATTCTGCCCGGCAAAAACTACCGTAATCATCCTAATTAAAGAGTATTTAACAAAAGAGGAAAATACTAATGGGTGAGATGAAAACAACAAATACCTCAAATTCGCCGACCAAAACACAATCGTAAATGCATGATTGGGACTAAATTTAGAAACAAGAGAGCCGCGGACAATGTACCCAAAATTACCGTAATCTTCTCACGCCTATTCGTAACCAAAAAATCAATAAATCAATAAACCAACCACTACACTCCTCCATGTATGCCGCGTTGGGATATCCATCGTGATGGCTGACCGACGTGACCATTCCACGACCGCCTACCGTACCTGCAATGATCAATCAATAAACATACTGTACCTGCAACACTCGATCAATAAGATAACTATTATGGAATGCATGCAGGTCATGACTAGCTATTTCTATTGGACACTACAATAATATTATTCGGTTTCCCCCCAAAAAAAATAAATTGCCTTTCAAGCTCACAACCAGTACACCAGGCGTATTCGCGCTACCACAATACCAAAAAATATTACGACCTCAATGAAGAAATCAATGAAGTCGAAAAATTCATAAATGAACACCAATCAATCAATCAATATCTTCCATAAACCAATCAATACAATCCAAATGAATCCGTACCACTGGCGGTGGTCACTGCGAGACCTCCCGATGAGTTCGTTCGATTCTTGATGCTCGATCGATGCGACGACGGCTGCACTTGCTGCAATCACACAAAATATAATCAATTATTTAATTAATTATATAAATCATTTATTATTGATACCTAAAATAATCTTATCAAGTCATATTTCATTTAATATGCATTAATCCTAGTACTATCGCTCATCACCTTTCCACCATACCAAGAAACCCAAAATCACCACCCTTCATACCGAAATCGTCTGACTTTACCAACCGTGTTTTTCGTTCTATTCCACCTAATTCAATTTCATTGGGTTCGATTACTCACCCCTCAACCCAACGCCCTATTGGACTCAACGAATGAGGTAGTTGTACGCGCGACCTCACGCACCATTTCCTCCTTGTCCCCAGCCCTTTATTCCCCTCTCCTCTCACCCAATTTACTCCCATCTCTCACAAATTATCGCGTTAACTCGCGCACACATCAATATTTCCATCTACAGTACGCTTTATGATCTTTGGTCTTTGGATCGCCAATTGATCTGCAAACCTTCTCAACCGTAATCCAAATAACAAACACTATCCATTCTTCTCTTCCGTTAAAAGAGCGCAAAAACAGGCGCGAGTGCAGATTCAAAACTGTGTATACGCAGAGAACATTCGAGAACCGAACAGAAGTTAGAGTGAGGAAGAGGGGAAACCCAACCTTCATCCTTCCCCATCTTTCCATAATCCCCCCTACTCATCCTCTACAGTGTACACATAAAGATTAGACAAGGTTAGAAGTACAAATCAACACTGTCCAGTCGTGTTCTTTCTCCATTCTGACTCGTTATCAATTCTATTTCACTTCCAGACCACTACTAGTTGCACAAACACACACACACACACGCATTCACACCGAGTACTAGCAATACATATACTACTATCGTCCCTATAGATGATAGCCCCTCGGGCTATAGTCAGCGCACATAATGCATAATTCATCATGTACCACTCTATTCCACCACTACCTCAACCCTCACTATCACTCCTACCTCTCCCAGCACCATCCATCCGCTCACTATAATCACCATAATAACTGTCGTATAATGAATGAATTGATCGGGGGCTGGTCATTATCATCATCTTTATTACCCCAATCGCCCATGATAAATTCACTCAAATATCGTCAAACGAGAGCGATTGAATCGATCAAATAATACGATTATATTTCGCACAGCACTCCAAAAGTGTCTTTGCATCACCACGAATCAAAATCACTAAATCGAAATCACTAGGGGACAGTAATTCCCATTAGGCTCTGTAATTCCACATTCTTGTTTTGCAACGATACTTGTCCTCTAATCAGAGCTTGTCCCTGTCCCTCCAAGTGCAAAAACACGGTAAAGAATTATGCTCAATCCTAATCCCGAGGAAGAAGCCACATACTATTCACGCTAGAGTGATCACGGAACTAGCCCAAAGCGCGCGCTGATAACCAATCCTAAACTTTTCTGATCTCTGATCAGCCAAATGTTAGCGCAGATCTCCATCACACAACACTTTTTCAGCCCAGCACAAACCCAAAAAGTATTGATCTTTGACCTATCACCACCAATCTACATACATTTACCTACATCTGTCACATCTCATTATTCATCTCATCTACAACATATTCCCTACATCCTATCTTCTATTGCCATCTCATCCTTCCATTCATTTGTAGCAATCCATCTTTCCCTCCACTGATATCCATCTATCCCCTCTCCTCTATCCACTCAATCACCCCCGTACTAACAAATTAACTCTTTTTCTGCCCCCTCCTCGGTCACTTCCCATTATTCACCCAGCAAGGACACACACTGGTTTTTGCTGTGTGTCTTCTTCTCTCGTCAATTACTCCCCTGTCCACTACTCCTCATCCAATTAACCAACAGTGATTAATGCATGCACATACGAACAGTCATCCATATGATGGGGAATCAATCAAAAGTAATATGTAATTTCTTCTAAATCGAATATCCTAGACAGTGCTTCAATAGTCTAGTGATCACAATGATAAACCATTTTCAAAAGACCACAAACACATAAATGGTGCGCGTTTCCATGCAGAGAATAAAACACAACAAACAATACATGGATATTATTGTAATAAAATATTAAAGGAGAACACTTGCATGTTTTTCTTCATAACATGCTTCATATTTAACGGAATCCTCAACCCCTCTTAACACTAGTTTTTTCATTGCACTCATACCGTTCGCGGGCTGAAGAAGCCAAAGACCTTGCCGATCGCTCGGCCCGCCCCACAACAGCATCCACTGCCTCCAGTGTCAGCCGACGTCGATGGTGACGATGACGTCACAGGAGCCATCCTCTCCGTCCTCGCGCCCACTTCGATCGATCAATCAATACCCGTTCTAATATTTGCAAACATTTGAATCTCGCGCCAGGAACACCGAACGAAATCACAGTGACAAAATCGGATAAGGAAAATTGAAAATACTACGTCTGGCAAGAGGGCAGTACACTCAACATCTAGGTGGTAGTAAACGATAGAGGGTCAAGAAGACAAGAGAGATAAGGACGGGAGGATGTAAAAGAGTTATCACTGTCTCTCCATCACTCTATCTGTAAAACGATTGTATGTGCGTGCACTCTCCTATCCCTCTCTCTCCTCTCTTCACTCTCTTTATCTCTCCCTCTCTTTCTCTCTCACTCTCTCTACCTCTCTCTCCTCTCTCTCTCTCTCTCTAACCCCTCCCTCTCTCTCAGTCGCGACGATCAGCGAGTGATAGAAAACATTTACAATAACCACTCAACCGAATGGAACACACAGAGAATGAATTAGGGAATATGTGCCGAATAGGAAGGTTGATTGACTATTGAGAGATTGTAAATATCGGTACGTGGAATAGGACGGATAGAAAGATACAAAATCAAAGAGATCAAGCAAGTGAATGCCAACATGTCACGTTCTCTCGACTTCTATCAACTCGGCTAATCACAAAGCACCAAAACGTATCGAATGGATGATTAATTGATTCATTTACAACCATCATGAAGGAGGAAAAACAGAACCAAATAAATTGGCACAAATGATAAAAAATAAATAAAATCATTTTGATCAGTAATAAAGACAATTGACACTATTCTATAGCAAGGAATCACTAGTAGTCACCCGTAATAGCACACGCAACGCATATGTACACTGCAAGGAGGGGAAGACGATGAAGGAGGTGATGGAGGAGAGGGAGAGGAAGAGGGAGAGGGAGAGACTAAGGAGAACAAGTTTACTTAGTAGAGTAAGTAAAGAGAATAGGGAGTGAGGACAGAGGGTGTGAGAAGATAGAGACAGTCAGATGGCCAAAGAAGAAGAGACTGAGTCAGAAAGAGAGAGAGAGAGAGAGAGAGAGAGAGAGAGAGATACAGGCAGACAGACAGAGAGCAGTTAAAATCACCAAAGAACAGTGATAAAAGATACCAAAAGTGAAATGAACAGTGCACGCTTGTACCTCCTTTCAACCATTCTCTAACAAGTGTGCCTTTCCAATCGATCGATATCTCAGAGAGAGCTCTACTACTAGAGAGGAGCACGGCGGTTCAAGGACAGTAGTTAAGAGCGACTCGCAGTTTTTAAAAATCAGGATAAATTGTTCAACAAATGTCTTACCACGAAAGTTCATTATTATATACGGTAATAGTTAGCGTAAGGGGAGGGAGCGACGCGACGCGCTTAACGACGCGCTGCGGTCCCTCCCCCCACATGCGTTCATCATCGAGTTCTACGAGTTATGTAGCATGCCGAGATGGCTTAGTGGTTAGAACTTTTGTCTGGCGATCCGAACCTCGTGGGTTCGAATCCCACCCGGTGCAAAACAACTTTGCCGATTTTTCGTAGTGCGGGAGGCTTCAAGACAAAGTTAAATGTAGGGATTTCCCTCCAGTGAACCGCCGTGAGGAGGTGTCCTTCTCTTTCTTGGGCACTCAAAACTCCCTGTCTCTCTGCTCCACTCTCTGTCCCCAAAAGTCTGTTTGCGAAAAAAACGATCAAGATGGGTATAAGAAAGAGTGAGAGAGTGAGAGATGTAGAGAGAGAATCGAGAAAGAAGGAGAGGTAGAGGATCAAATATGGTAGTTCATCAATCTAATGACAGTCCTCACTCTACTTCTCCATAATTCTACTCCCTCCGTCTATCTCTCACTAATGCACTCTACCTCTCCCCCTCTCTCCCTCTTTCTCTGTCTCTCTCCCTCTACATACCTCATACAGACACCCCATATATGGTCCATAGAACTGCACACAGAGGGTGACCCTTCAGCGATAATTACCTTCACACAGTATTGGGAGGTAGAGGGAGAGGGAGAGGTAGAGGGAGAGGGAGAGGTAGAGGGAGAGGTAGAGGGAGAGGGAGAGGTAGAGGGAGAGGGAAGGGAGAGGTAGAGGTAGAGGTAGAGGGAGAGGTAGAGGTAGAGGGAGGGGTAGAGGGAGAGGGAGAAGCAGAGGCAGAGGGAGAGGGAGAGGGAGAGGTAGAGGGAGAGGTAGAGGTAGAGGGAGGGGTAGAGGGAGAGGGAGAGGGAGAAGCAGAGGCAGAGGGAGAGGGAGAGGTAGATGTAGAGGGAGAGGGAAAGGGAGAGGTAGAGGTAGAGGAAGAGGGAAAGATAGAGGTAGAGGAAGAGGAAGAGGGAAAGGTAGAGGTAGAGGTAGAGGGAGAGGTAGAGAGAGAGGGAGTGGTAGAGGTAGAGGTAGAGGGAGAGGTAGAGGGAAAGGTAGAGGGAGAGGGAGAGACTGTGACCAGGATAGGTTGATCTATCGAGTACAGAGTAAAAGATGAATGAATAGAGATGGATAAAGAATGAGGAAGACCTCGGGATGGATCTTTCTTCCATTATTCATTCATACGTGAGAGAACATACAAAAGAGGCGAGAGTACGGGAGAGAGAGGGAGAGGGAGAGAGAGAGGGAGACAGAGGGGGGAGGGAGAGAGAGAGGGAGGGAGATAGATAGAGATAGAGAGACAGAGAGAGAAAGAGAGGTAGAAAGAACAAGACAAGGACCATTGTGCACATCCCCCACCAACAACACCAAGTCTGTACAACATCTTCCTTATCTATCACACTATTCTCACATCCAATTTGTGTGTTCACCCGGTGATTTCTCTCCCCACCTAACGCATATCACAGATATCTCATGATCGGCACCAATGAGATCTAGCCTGCATTTTCTATAGACAAGCATAACTGTGCATCAATAATCACGACACAACACTGACCAAGCTGTAATGTGATACGAATTCATGTGCGCTTATGATGGAATAGCAACTTCATCATCATCATCATCATGAGGACTCTTGTTCCATCATGATCTCGGGGACACAACATGCATCATCTCCATCACCCGGTGATTCCCCGCCACACTCCATTCATAACAGTCAACGACTGATGGCCATTACCGATAGGTAAGGGGCCATTCCTGCATCAGTTATTATAATCAGTATACGCCAACACTGATCAAACCATAAGTGATACTAATTCGTATGTATATAGGTGTCCATGGGTGCTAGAATAATAACAGGAACTGTATCACACCTCTGCCCCTATGTCTGTTTGATTGTCTAAACTCTCTCACTTTCTCATACTCCCTCGTTCATTCTCTAACCGTCTAATCTCTCCGCAATTCAGTTCTTCTCTCGTTGTATATCTAACCATCTAGGCTCTCTTCAAGCCCCATGATATCTCTCTCTCTCTCTCGCTCTTCTCGGACGACTTCTCGACATTTCGCACAGCAGAATATCACATATAACGTGTGTGATAAATGGATACAGTGTAGACAGAGAGGTATTGATAGAGATAAGAGAAGAGATAGAGAGAGAGGGAGTGGGAGAGGGAGAGGGATTAGATGGAGGGAGAGAGAGAGAGAGAAAGAGAGAGAGGGAGAGGGAGAGGGGAGAGATGGAGAGGTGATAAGAAGATCATCAACTGATAGTGAAAGAAGACATGACGGAAAAGATACGGGATACATATAGATGGATTGATTATCAATCATTGATAAGAACAACGTGATGGAGAGGAGAAAGTGACAAAGTGACCATGTTCTTTATCTCTCCCTCTAGTACAGATAGGAGAGAGAGAGAGAGAGAGAGAAGAGCTCCAGAGAAAGAGACAGAGAAGTGATCAGAAAAAAGACAAGAATAAAGTAAAAGGACAAAAAGGGTATCGAAAGCAAAACATGACAAATTGACATCCGTTCAAACTCTCTACAGAGTGATCAAGTAATCTAGGCAGAGAGAGAGACAGACAGAGAGAAAAAGTTTCGAGAATGTTAAATCGTCCTCGATAAACGAAGTTCATTGCAGCACAATATTTATTATATGTCATGGCGAAATCAAACGGCTTTGATTGATTGAGCAATGAAATATAGAACCACTTCAACAACATACAAAATTCCTTCGTTCAATCAATCAATATTCAATCAATCAATACCCAACGAATTGCATAAAACACAGAGCGCATCCATATAGGGAGAGGGAACTCGCACAACAACCATGGGACAGGTAGAGGGACGAAAATTGGGAGGTAATGATCGACTTGGTGTCTCCCTCTGTTTCTCTCTCTCTCTATCCATCCAGTAACTGTGCGCGTGTAACTATAGACATTGCGAAAGCGAAAATAGCATTGAGCCCATAATACCACTGATAATATACACGGGGTCAGAGACCACCAGGCGTCATGTAACGTCAATCAGAATCAATAAGGAAGATGAAGAGATCCTAGAGGAGAGGGAGAGAGAAGCAAAGAAAGAAATAAAGAACGAGCAAAGATAAAAATCAGCAACAATAAAAGTTGCTAACAAGCAGAAGAGAGGTGAGAGAGTGCGCGAATCTGAGAGAGACAGAGATAGAGAGAGAGAGGAAAAGTCAATGAAATGTAGTGATTGAATCGACACAGTCGACAGTCAGCCGGGGGAATTCGGGGTAGCAAACACACATACAATCTTTCTATAATATGATGGGAGAAAGATGGAGAGGGAGAGAAGAAAAGACAGAGGGAGAGGTAGAGAGAGAGGTAGGGAGAGAGAGGGAGAGAGAGAGAGAGAGAGGGAGAGATAGAGAGCGGGAGAGAGAGATTCAGGCAGAGAGTGGCCAAACCACCTCGTCTCTTCTCCATCCCTCCCTATCTCGCCTCTAATATTTGTCCACTCTCTCTCGCCATGGCTCAATTCCTTCCATTATCAATCCTCGCATCATATTGCAATAATCAATCAGTGTGTGATACGGGAGAGGAAGGGAATAGAAGGAAGGAAAGTGACATTGTGGACACAACAATGACCACTGCTCTTCACAAATGACAGCTCTTCCTCTACGTTGAATAGATTGGTTGGCATAGCCAACTCATGAAGATCAAGATTCAAGGGGATCGTCGGATCAGTAGAAACGAAAAAAATATCCCAGAGATCTCGTAGTGATTCACAGAAAATCAGGGATCACTCGGGAGTGCTGGGATAAGTTCGAGAAGCACCCTCACAATCCATCGAGAAGAATAGAATAGCAATTGTGTGTGTGCGAAAAAGCAAGCACAGAGTACAAATCTTCCAGAATAGGATCTGTGAGCTGCTCTTCTTGCAGGAGAGAATATCTTCATTGAAGATGTGGAGATTGAGTGAAAGTCGAACGAAGGATGAATAAGCAGACGAAGAAGTATTGGATACAAAGGGGTCACTTTGTCTCTTCACTTCACTCTTTTACCATCCAGATGCGAGTGAATCGCACTCTTTTTGCACATCACCCACCATCATCATCTTCTCCACAAAGATGTGACAGTGAAAGTGATATACATATGATGTCAATATGGGGGGGGGGGGGGTGAGATAGAGCGAGAGGATGCGATAGTCAGAGCGAAAGACAGACACAGAGATGCTTCTTCTGTCTATCCGTTCTTCTCCAACCCCATTCATTCTTCCTTCTCACTTTCTCGGTTTGTGTCAAGTACCTCATTGACAGAGACAGAGAGAGGGTAGGCAAAAACCATTGGGGCCTCACGGGCACAAAAAGCCTCCATCGCAAAGCGAAGTCTCCTTTCATCGCACAAATGTGTATAGAGGTTTTGATGAGGAACAAAGCGCTGGGATGAAAGAAGGAATATACAATTGTATTAATAAAATTTCAATCACTGCATTTCCTCATTTCAACGGAAAGCAAGAGATAGATGATGAATGAATATGAATTTCATAATCTACATCTTCTTTCATAACTAGGTAGAGTTTGAGCACGTCTCAAATCCAATATGGGAATGAAGAGGCGACAATAATAACGGTCAGTCACAGCCCAAGAGTATAATGGAATCGTCAATAGACTCAGAAAAGCGACGGAATAATCGCCCCTCAGTCAATGGACAAAAGTGAACCATTCATGCAGGCATTGAGGAAAAAAGGTTAGAATAAGATGAAGTGGAAAAAGAAGAAGAAAATAAGAATCGAGTAGAATATAATGAGGAGGTAGAATAGGAAAATTAAGAACAAAACACTTAACAACTCCACACATTCCAATCATGAGAGTGACCGTAGTGACGCAGGTCACCGTAGCAAAATAGACAGTAAAGTGCACGGTAATTCAGGAAGGAGGCAGGGAAAACAACATACTCGATTAGAGCAATAGAACTAGACAATAACTACTTGGGATGACGCCAGGTCGATACAGTAATCGTGGCCAATACCACTTGAAAGGTAGTAGTCAACATCCATCATTCTTTTAATCAATCTAGCCCTTGTCATGTCATGTCGAGCCTCAAACTTGAGTGACATTAAGCACAAAAGAGGTGGAGCTTAAGAGCGAAGTGAGGCGCGACAAGGTCGACAACGCTCAAAACACTCACTTGTCAGGAGGGAGAGGAGTTGGGTTAAACTGGGCGTGTCCAGGCATTAACTGCATTAACGAGGAGATGAAAAAGGGACAGATGAAAAAGGGACAACTTGAGGGCTTTATGAGCCAAATTAAGCGACCTAATCATAATCAGTGTACACTAATTTGATCAACGGAATAAAGGGGAAATGAAAGAGAAGGATGATGATCGAAGAAGAAGATGGCAGAAGGCGCAATCTATCTCAATCTATCTACCGATCGTAGAGAAGGGTGGGGGAAACCTGTCCCTTTCCTGCCTCTGCCTCTCTTCTACCATCTCTCTCTCTCTCGCGCACACGCCTTGGACTATGTAATCGAGATGGCGAGAGAGAGATAGAGAATGATGATGATGAAGAGGATAGAGAGATAGGTTCATAGAGACAGGGACAAAGTGTGGCATTGTGGAGAGTATCATGGGAGACGGAGTAAAAGTAAGGAGAGGAAGAGGTACTCTCAAACAGATACTTTCCATTCATTCATCCATTCTTCACTGATTCCCACACACGCAACAATCTGATCGGATATCCTTGAGGCGATCAACCAACACATGCACTGCTCCGAGGCCAATTGTCGATCTCACACAATGAAGTTACAGTATCCCTCAGGAACAAGACACACATTGAGTCACTATAGCAACTTTGTAGCGCACATGGTACGGCAGCGTATATCTACAAACTAGAAAACAACCCCTCGGCACTGACCACACAGAAATGGTCCATGCATACCGGTTATCTGTGGGCGGAGTCTCTGATATACAGCCGCCAATCACTGTTCGAAAAAAAACTATCATAAAGAAGATAAATAGAACACGTACGCCTCTTTGTCGGCATCAAACGCGAATTCTTTCCCCTGCGTGCCTTTTCTTGCCTCATATTCTTTATTCCTAGGCAGTTTATGCAGCATCCTGCTTCTTCTTATTCCTCCATCATATTAAATCATCGTTTACTTTTTGGAAGAGAAGGAGCAGTGTACATGCGTTTGATCGTACCGATATACCGTATACCAAGGATCGTGGATCAATCCAAGATCGTTCACCAGAAAATTTGTTACCATCAATCAAGAGAGTTCACAATTACCGTCATCAATCACCTCATTAAAACCACATAAGGAACCTAATCAACAAAGCACTTGGCTTTTAATTTATCACACTTCACGTATGAAGCATGACAGGAGAGAGGATCAATGAGAGGATGTAATGATGGACTGGACTATCCATAAAATTAGCAGCAACTAGTAACACTTGTCCCTCCTAACTCGCCATGATTGGCTACTTTACGGACATGGGAGGGATAGAGACAGATCTTGTTCCTTCTCTGATTACAAGGCCTTTCTCTCTCTCCCTCGTCAAGTAGCCCTCCTCCTCCTCCTCTTTGACCATGTCTCATTAATAATTGAAAATGCATGGACACATCAAGTATGAAACAGGGGGACTAAAGTTTCCACTAAGTAATGCGATAGATATCAGGAAATACAGTCTATAGAACCAAATTGGTAATCACGAGCTCTAATTCTTATCTCCAGTCTTATCCAACCTTCAGACTTCGTTAATCCCTCTCTTCATCTTCAAATATAGCCCGAGGCCATAGGAGCAATAAACAAATGGAAATGGCGCGACAGTGCAAATTCGGCCTAATTTGAGGGTATCGAATGCCGAGATAGTCGAGTATATGTCCATATACATAGATGAGGTAGTGAGATGAGAGGTTGCCGGTCGACCGGCACACCAACGCGAGAGAGCAGTCAAACACACGTGCGACACCTGACAAGGCCATCGGAGGAGGATTTACTAACCCCGGCGTGGTTAGTGCAGGTGTGGTTTCTCTTGAGGAAAAAGAAGAAAGATAGCTATAGAAAGAGATGGAAGGTATCGCAGAAACTATAGTTGATTGAGAATAAAGAGTGTGCATCTGGCCCGAGATCGCACAATGGACAGACAGATAGGGGCAAGGGCGCAGGTGATCCAACTACAAACTCAATTCACTAACCAGCAGAGTGGCCACAAAGATAGACATTGGCTTCACAAAAATGGTGATATCTCATGTTGACAGATAAATACTACTTTCAGGGCTTCTTTCCAATCTATCAAATGATATACATACCCAACTATCTATAGCACGAATCAATTTCGCGTATGGTTTCGATGTAATACCATTGATAGTTCCGAAACGGGGGCAATCACCTCACTATCTATTCATTGCCTCCACCCCAACAATCCCCCCAACGATATGTGGGAAGCAGCACAGCATGAAACGTGAACGCATACGAGGGAGAGATAAACATGGTTAGAGAGAGGCCAGAGAGATAAATTAGGCACTACTATGAATATAAATCGAGATCCCACATGATACTTCACAAGCGGTTCGAACGGGATAAAAGGTGGAATGGAGAGCCCATGCTGTGAGGATATGTATATCCCCCGAAACATACATGGGAACATCGCCCAGGAGTATTGTCTCGAGCTCTCCATATAATCCAGACCATAATAGTACCGTAATCCTCGGTGTTTATATGCCTGCGAACGCTTTCCACATAGAACTTCTCTACGAGACACTGGGAGGGGCAGATAGAGGCAGAGGTAGAGAGCGAAAGGGATTTGCAAATTCACAGATTATCCGATAAGCCGGGATATGAAATAAATGAAACGATTAAATGCCGTTTACTACATACTTTCACTATCGCTAATACGCTGTTGATCGTCTACCTTGCCCTCACTCCTCTGCCTCACTCCTCCTTCTATAGGCAGATCAAATAGATCATGTGGATTACCGAGAGAGGAGAGAGGAGAGAAAAACAATGCAGTCACTGAACAACAGTCAACGAATGATTCCGAGTCGAGATTGGCTAAATACCAATCATGATTGACTTTACATTCCAAATAATCATTTATCTATCGCCTCTTCTCTTACATCATAGTCACTAATTGCTTATTAGTCAACAGAATTGACATCATGATAAAGCTCCATAACACATGTCGACGGTACCAGGCAGATAATTTGCCAGACGGTCAGAAGGCGGAAGAAGAAGCAGAATGAGGATAGAGATGAATGGACGACGGCTATTCTTCCATTCACGCATATGAAAATGATATCCCTTCGCTCTCTTCTCAATACCACGAAGTGAATACATATACGGGGACACCTATACTAGCTTCTCGCCTATTGATGGTCAATACGTCGGATATACAATTTGTGTACACACCCAATCTACTATGTACGAGATGTGCCAGGATCTTTCAGAGACATATCTACCACTTTTCAGTGTTCCATTACAAGATGGGCCTTGGCTCCCAAGAACTCTTTGGTGGTGAAACAACAAACGATGTTTACACTCGATTCTCGCACCCCGGAATAAAGTAAGAAAGGTTCGATCACAATAATACGCACACGTTGCGTTCCATGCCACAAAGGGAGAATGGGGGATAGGGAGGCAAACACACAATCAAAATCAACACCCAGTATCTAGATCTCTTGAGAAAAGGGTGGAGTAAGAATGGAGAAGGGGGATTGGAACCCAATGTGCACAGGAAAACGAGCGTAGGAAGAAAATGAGAAAAGGTACGATATAGACAGATTAGATATGTGGATGGATAGCATGGATATGCACGGAAAAGAACAAGCCGAAGAGTAAAGAGGAAAAGAAGTACGGCGAGGAGGAGGGCCACTCCCAAAATGCGCGAGAAATGTGTAGAATGGAGAATAGAATGGAGAAATGTGAAAGGGAGCAAACCTCTTCTTTCATATTTCTGTCTCTGAATCACTTCTACAAAAGGCGCAGAAGAATGGAAAAGGACAACAGACAAAACATCGTTGTCTGATGCACGTTTGGATAGGTTTCAACATATCGCACGTATACCGTACCATTTTCGATAGCTTTCACGTCTACACTACAAGTTCTTCCGAAGTAGCATGCAGCAAGACTATAGTTAGCATTCATCGTCAGACTTCTACAAAGCCTGACCCTCTGAATTCTCGTCGCTGCACTTTATCAATACAGTACGGACAGATCAGTAAACGATACGATAGTAATAAAAATAGAATGATACAGAGGTGATCATAAAAGGAGATAGAAGAAGAAGACGATGACTGATGATGAATGGTGAATCGTCAGAGAGATGACGCACGGACGCCAGTCATCGTCGAGGGAGGGGATAAAGAGGAGATAGAAGAGGAAAGGAGGCAGAGTAAGGAGGATAGAAGAGGAAGTAGAGGTAGAAGAGATCGAGGTGAAGAGGAAGGTGATAGAGATAGAAGAAGGTAAAGAGGACCTAGTGCAAACACACTCACACATATAATACATCCATATATGAAAGTGTGAGCGCAAGGGAAACTGTAGCTCTTTTCACAACTGCAAAACAACTACAAGTTGAAAGGTTCTAAACCTTGATCACATGTATCATTGAAGTGCCCATAACCCAATACATCAACCAATCATTCTCCATTTCTCTCTACCCTTTCACCAATTCAAATTGCCTTTCCCACAATGCATCGTAAACGAGAGGAGGAGGAGGAGGAGGAGGTAACGATACGATGCGCATCTATTGCATTAAAACGATCAGCGAAATTACAAAAGAGGTTGAGGGGGGGGCAGACAACACGTCTCTTCATCGAGTAATGCTCTCTCGTCGTCGGAGAACAGACGAGAGAGTGTGTGAAATGAAGAGATCGTTTGCTCACATGGTTACGATCTTTTCAAGACGATCAAAGAAGAGGAAGGAATAATAACTCTCATTAATTCAATGCGAACCGTCTCGCATGAGAAAATTCCACGCTGACCCATCAAACTTTGTGAAATGACCATTACTGTCAAGCGTCACTATAAATACTATACCAAGAAGTTATCCGAAGAGGGAGAGAGAGCGAGAGAGAGAGAGAGAGAGAGAAAGAGAGAGAGAGAAGTACAGACAGACAGACAGACAGATCTACCATACGCCCGATAAAACATATGATTAGAGGGAGAGGGTGAGGGGCGAAAGTCTGATCGGTGCGAAAGCGAAAGGGGTCCAATTATAACATTTTTTGCACCTCCATACCACACCACAAAACCACGACATGAGAAGGACAGCAAACAGAGCCGGATAGAGATAAGTAGATAGTTCAGAGGGGAGAGAGAGGGAGATAGAGAGGCATACATTGCCATACCCTCGCAGTGCGAGGATTGACCCACTATATAAGGCCCATTTTAGGCCACTTGATAAAAAAATGAAGCCAAAAGTGACGATTTTTATGCAAAAATAACGAATTTTGTGAATCAACCCACCCTATTTCGAGAATTGACCCACTATATAAAAATAAACGGCGAGGGTACCGAAAATGTATGATAGAGAGGGAGAGGGAGAGGGAGAGGGAGAGGGAGAGGGAGAGGGAGAGAGAGAGAGAGGGAAAGGGAGGAAAAAGCAGGAAGGCCAAAAGTGTCCGGATCATCTTCTTTCCACAATAATATCTAGGGTGATCCAGGAGAGAGATAGATAGATAGATCAAAGGAAATGAGAGCGGCAGTAAATATGCACAGTGATGCAGTTCGCAATCCTCGTTTTATTCGGATCACTTTAACCATCTCTGGATGGTTGGATAGAGGTTAATGAAGAGATAGATGGTAGTAGTGTATGGATGAATCAACATCAAGTCACTATACCAATAAAAAAGGGAACAGGGGACAAGAGTTGAACAACAGCATTGTTCTCCTTTAAAATGCGTCGTCGTCGGGAAACATCAAAGGAACGAGTCGGTCGTTCCGACTTTCCATTTCTTCTCGCAGTAGTATTTTATTCATTCCCCTGTTTCGGATCAGTGATGATATAAGAGAACCAGCGACTATCGAAGTAGACATTCGGATAATGATAAAGAGGCGCAAAATCATACATATCAGCTTTGAATTTATCTCTCTATATCTCTGTAATCATCCGAACCCACTGCAACTACCGTATTATCATGGTAATAGCCCTACTACATTACGCCCGAGTTAAATTCGAAAACAGTAACAACCCGAAATAGACTTTAATAGCGCAAAACGACCTTCTAGAACGATCGAGAGGTAAAAATGGAGTGGAAATAATATGCTAGAGAGAACTGCAAAAAATCACAAAACCGGTGTCAGCGTTAGTCATGAACTGAAATGAAATCGAAGAATCATGCAGGGGACGACGTCACATCAAGATAATGTAAATTAAGTAATCAAATAAAACATCCATTATGCTCCCCTATTCTGTCCCACATAAGCTTCTATTCGCGTATTCTCAGTGTCCCACACGCCACTCATCAAATATTGATCGCTACAACCCTGAACGATACAATCCGAAGAGTACTAAACCCGAACCTAACCAGTACTTAACCCGACCTTAACAAGTACTTAGCTCTAAGTCATAACTAAATCGTAACAACCGTAAGACTCACCACAATATGCCTCTGCTGTACGACCGTGTCCTCGTAGTACATGGGCGCGGCGACGCTGAATCTGTAATGAGCGCCGTTATGAATTGATCAATTTCAATTTCAACCCAGATTGGCAGTCGTATTCGAGTTTCACTCTGCTCATATTCTCAATGAAAAATTACGCCAGAAATAGGGGACAGTTAAGTTATTAAAACAATAAAAAATAATTGTTTCGAAGTCGTATCGGATATCTCATTGTCATTAAGACCAGGTCTGGGATTTCCGAATTTTCGGAAAATTGCGATTTTCCGGAAATATTTTTATGAGCAGCCCTAGCGAAGCCAGATAATTAGCGATCAATGGCAACACTTGATACAAAGAACAAAGATCAAAGATCAAGGATCAAAGGTCATCCCCAATCCCCTACCGTATACCGTACCTCGTGTTCATCTGCGGGGACGCCGCAGCATGGTAGCCATTCGACAGCTGCTGATGCTGCAGGTGATGATGGCCATTGTGGGCGTGCTGATGGTGCTGCTCATGGCGACGAGAACTGCAAAGATCAAAGATCACTATTGATCACTATTTTCCCCACTATTTCCACCACAACGTAGACCAGTGAGGTCTAAATAGCATTCATTTCACCGTAACCTAGACATCAGTGAGGCTCACAATGCATATTTTACAATTTTTCGAGAAAAAAAAAACGAAAAAACAATCGATGCACACATTTTCCTCGATTCTTGCCTCTGCTTGAACCACGCGACATTCTCATAGATATCCGCGTCTCCTCCCTCGGGCGGACTCTCTCCATTCACACAGTCTCTCGTCGACTCCCTCTGTCTGTCTGCACTCTCTCCGTCCGCGTGATCTCTCGTCGTCCGTCTTCTTCTGATTCTCGAAGTGCCTCTTCGATGGCGGCGATGTTCATGCTGGTACCGTAGGTCGTCCCGTCGATCTAGCTCTTCCGTGTCGGATACGGTAAAGAGGTCATCGCCGATGGGCCGGTACCGCATTTGGTCCGGTACCGGATTACGGTAGTCGAGACAGGACGGGTACTGTAAGAGGGGAAACTGTAGGTCGCACCCAGACACGATTCGGGTGGTACACGGAACATATTAAACGTCTGGAAGAAAACAGAAGCGAAATATAAATAATAAAGAGGATACATAGCAACTATCGGGAACACAAAAGTGCCTAGTCCTACATTTTCTATCGACAAGTAAGCTCCTCTCCAATACTTCTTTCAGTAACCTTATTGGTGCTCTCTCTATCTCTTCCACTCACTATTCCTAGCTATAAAATGCAAATTTTCCGACATATGCGCTCTCTTACTCTTCTTCATCTTCAGTTTTCACTATCTATCTCTCTATTTCTCTCAATCCTCCATCGCTCTTTCTCGATCTTCGCATGAGGAAGGAGAGGAAATGATAAACGACCACTCTGAATTCATCCCTGATGATCAAGAACGTAATATCCATAACCGATCACTGCACACGCTACTCTACTCTCACACAGTATGTCAAGTGACACGTCAAGAGGATGTAAAACAACATAAACATGAGAGAAGCGAAATATAAATACTAACGAGGATATATATATATATATATATATATATATATATATATATATATATATATATATATATATATATATATATATATATATGTATCCACGTTAGTATTTATATTTCGCTTCTCTCATTTTTATGTTGTTGTTAGAAGATATCCTTTCTTCCTTACTATATAAACATATAGTAAGGAATAAAGGATATCTTGTCCACAACATTTGGCTTCACAAGCGAAAAAATCAACATCTATACCAATAACTACGCTCTTTCTATAAGAATGAGCAAGATCAACACTCTTACGAAACTACAGAAAGATACGGTGCGACTACGACCCACTACCAAATGCATCACTATGCCCCTCATCTTCTTTCATCATATCCTCCTATCATCAACACCCTCTCATCCTAGCTATGGGAGCATTGTCAGGCTGCTATCCATCATCACCTCCCCCCCCCACCCAATTCGTTCTCAATTCCATGCAAATGAGCCATGGGCTGGGCGGGTGGCGCAGGCTCCCGGAAGAGAAACAAGGAAGGATGACAAACTACTAGCGAAAATATGGGCATAAACGTAAGAAAGAATACATACTTGTAGAAATTATACATGAACACGTTCTGCATATGCAATCAGTAGTTAGCACTTACTTTATTGAAAGGTTGGAGTACGGTATTGAATATCGGAACCAAACCCTCTCACAAAGAGACCACATTCTACAACATCCAAGCTGGCACCAAGCAATAACCATCATCCCTTGTGTGCATTCAGCCCTCTCATTCCCTCTCTGTCTATATCAATGGAGAGGTTGCAAATCATTATCAACGCCAAAGCCTAGACTATCCCCTCTGACACTTGCTTTCTCTTAGAACCAGCTGAGCCTACTGTACATCAACCCCGAGGGGAGGGAGAGACAGACACGCAGCCATCTCACAGAGATCACCCAAGTTCAAGAGAGCGCAGGGTGCGAGAGAAATCGAGAGAGCTATCCGTGGTCAGCTTACACGACAAATTCAAAACACATGTTGCAGGGGGTTAGAATGAAGAAGTGGGGAATGGTCAGAGTCCAGTCCCATTTCTCACATTCTCATCACTGTTCATTTGTCAATCAGTGTGTTACAAAGAGTAGTTGGTTGTGACAACTAGCTGCTAGAATATAGACAAACTACTGCTTACACACAGGCTACAAGGAAAATATAAACAACGATGAGAAGCTAGCAGATTCAAAGAGTAAAAGTCCGGAACTGTAAGGAACTATAATATAAGAAGAAGAGCAGAATAAACAGCGCACAATTTGGCAACCGTAAAGAGTGCAAGACAGCGTACGAAATGATGAACAGACTTGGCCTCTTCCCACAAGATGACCACGACTGCTAAGAGTAGTAGAGTAGTCTATAGAGGAGTACACGGAATAGACAATGGGCAGATGTTTCCGTATATGAAGAGACAAGACGAGGAGATTAGAATGGATAGAGGGGGAGAAAGAACTGGAGGAGGAATGAGAATAAGATGATTGGGATAATACGAACAAGTGACCAATTAAGCGCATATTATTATAATTTATTATTATTACTATTTGTTAAAAATTAAAATGGACCAATATGCTGCAAAAAGAAGAAGAAAACCAAAAGGAACTGTGTGCGCTTTTTGGCAACCCTAATCTCGTCAAAAAGACAGGCATTTTCACGTTTCAGAAAGTCAATTCAACGACTGCAAATAACCAGCCAGTGATTTTTTGAATCCTAAGGAACAACACAAATCATTCTTGACCAATCGATCATACAGTGATTATGTAACACGAGAAACAAAAAGCCCTTCGTTCGCTTCTTTTCTTGCAAATCTACCGAGACAATGACCAGTTCATGTACTACTTGTTCTACTCTCACCACGAAGCCCTCTCTCTCTCTCTCTACTCCCATTCCCCAGTCACAGTCTATCAATTCAGAAGCCCCCCTATACATGAACACTTGCAATAAGCGCAGGAGGATTTTTTTGGCCATCGTCTTCGCGTACGGTTGTGACGCCACGTTTGTCGGTAATTGTTCCAGGATACATATACAAAAATCAATTTAAAAGAAGGGCCAAGAAGGGAACTCTCAGTGCCTACCAATTCAACACTACGGCAAGAATCGTGTAGGAAGAGGGTAAGGGTCAATCTAATTTGTACGTACTCCACTACTCTCTCTCTCTCCCTCCCTCTCCCTCTCCCTCTCCTCTCTCACGACATATCTCATCCATTCAAGGATTCATTCAATGCAAGTGTAGAAGGGATAAACGAATGAACGACTGACTAGGGGAAGGACAGGGTGGGCTCAATCAACTATTCCGCTTTATGCCCTTTCTAAGTCATCTCTCTCTCTCTCTCTCTCTCTCTCTCTCTCTCTCTCTCCCTCTCTCTCTATCTCTCTCTCCCTCTCCTTCTCTCTCTCTCCTCTGCCAAAACCGTGGACCATTCGTACTCAACTAATCCCTTTTCCTAAGCAAGCAAGTAAGTCCCTCCTCTGTCGGTCAGTCTCCAGAAGCCTTCCCAATGAATGAACAGGGCCCAAGTTCAAGGAACAACACGATAATATAAACCATTGGACCGAATCGCTAACAAAGAAAAAATAAGGCAAACGCTACAGTAAAAAAGGTAAAGTTATCCCGTTATTTAGGGCACATGATGTCCTTCGGAAGATTACCGCTAATTCAATGATAATTCGATGCCTATTCCGTCCTGACAACCAATTCGCCCTTAAAGCTACAGTATGACCAATAAGAGATGAATAATATTGGAAATAAAAAATGCTGAAGTGGTGATACAACGACTGATGGAAAGAAGTGAATAGGGGCGAACAATCTTCGGAAAGACCATAAACGGGGATAAGAGGGGGTACAATAATAAGGAAAGATCATCTGCTGTAAACCGTATGCAGGTGCGAAAGAGATGAATGCGCAAGATAGTATACTAAAAGAGAGAGAGCCCGATTTCGGCGTTCAAAAATTTTCAAGGCGATCAGTGCAGTGACGGGAGGAAATGGAGCGAGGACTATAATCAGGGCGGACTGGAATGAGAGGGAGAGGGGAGGAAGAGAAGAAGAGGAGAGAGGGGAGAGAGAGTCAGAAGAAAAAGTAGAGGACTAAGAGGCCTACTGTAGTTCTCTGATGAAAAAAAAACAAGCGAAGAAGGGGACACTAAGAACATCGCTAAATGGGGTTCTAATACTGTTAAGACATGACATATTTTAGACCGATATTCAAGGCTTTTGTCTAACAATAAGATTGATATCATGAGCAGGGATGTGCGGAAAAAGATTTTCGAAAAAAATTCGAAAAACGAAAAAATTTCGAATTTCAAATTCGAAAAATTCGAAAAATTCGAAAAATCGAAAAACGAAAAATGCACATCCCTGATCATGAGACATGATAGCATACAGAGAAGAAATCAAAGGGAAAGATCATAATTCTAGCATATTGATATTCCAGGATAGGTATAATGAACAGTCCAAGAGACAGAGAGGGAGAGACAGAGAGCCAGAGATCTAAGAGATGAAGAGAGGAAGAGACTAATTGGAATGAATGAATGAATGAACCAGGCTGTCATCATAGACGGAAGGAGGAAGAGGAGAGAGGGGACACAGAAGACACAGAAGGATGCTGGCAGTCTGTCTCTCTGTGGGGGATCTCTCTCTCTCTCTCTCTCTCTCTCTTTCTTTCTCTCTCCCCCCCCCCCCCTCTCTCCTTCTTGATCCTTAGATGGAGAGAGAGAGAGAGGGAGAGGAGCATTCTTCCCCAATTGAGTCAGTAGTATGTGTGTATGGAGTAAGGCAGCTGACACAGAAGGAGAAGGAGGAAGGAAGAAACGGAAGAATAATAGGGAGAGAGAGAATAGGATGAACCAACACTTCAGGAGGCAGAGGGGAATTAATATTTAGAGTGATAGGGGATAGAGAGAGCGAGAGAGAGAGAGAGAGAGAGAGAGAGAGAGAGAGAGAGGGAAGGAGAGGGAGAGAGAGACTTAAATGATGGAAGTCCACTTGTGCCTGACCCGTGAGGGCTAATGGGATTACTGCCTCATAAGACATTTTTATTGGAGGACAGAAGGAACGGAAGAGATGGGATAAGAAAATGAAAAGGAGGGCAAGAAGGAATAGGAGTCACGCATTCAGTAATAGTATCACAAGTTCACTACTTCAATTGTATCACTAGTTTGATCACTGATATTATCACAAGTTTGCCAAGAAATCAGTGATCATCGTTCACTCCTCGCCATTGCTCTGAAACCGTGGCAAACATAATCAAAAACTCATCCCTCAACTGCAGATCACTACACAGAACCCACAATATATCTCTGTGCTCAATATACGCGTTCATCCTCCACACTCTTCTGTCTCTTATCATTCCTCCCACCATTCTCATTCCCCGCTCCATCTTCCAACTTCTACTTACAATCCATCAATCGCATTTTCCTCCGTAAGCAAGAATGGATGGATGATCCATCATTCCTCCATCTCTGCTCATCTCTCTCTCTCCCTCCCTCCCTCCCTCTCTCTCTCCCCTCCGATCATCGTCAAACTCATCGAAAACCACGCTTCCGCAGTCCCCGTCACACTTCCACCCAATCATTCTCCCACTTCTTATTCTCGATGGCAGTTCATAAACTCATCCATCAAACACCCATCAGCAATCGTTTGAGAGATTCTGTGAACTCCGATCCATTTCGCATTGTCGCACATGCTCTCACATCTAACAGTCATATGGATTCGAAAGATCAATCGATATAATCATCGAACGGCGAGAGCTAACTGTGCTTAATCAATAATATTGATCACTAGGCGTCCAGAGATCACTGAGCGATTTGACTCTGGCTCCTATACAACGCATAGATCAAGCGTGATTAAACTCAATACGAATCGTCGTGCGGTCGCGCAATCGAAACCCGATACATCTTGATCGCACGGCTGTGAAATGGATCAGCCGTGATCATAATATTACGGAGATGAACGAATACTAGCGGACACTGGCTCAAAGACGGGGGAATAAGATCATATCTGATTCTAGACACTGGAAAGTGAGGAGATGAGGAGGATCAAGAGCATATGTGGGCACGCTGGGGGAAAGGCTGTGCGCAAACCGGGGAATTGTAAGGCATGGCCATTTTTTGCATATTTGAGTGGAAATTTTTCAATTTTTGCGAGGAAAAGCTATGCGCAAGGCCCTGCAAGGGAAGGCAAGGCTGTGTGCAAAAGTAATTCGTTTTCACGCGCCCACCTATGATCAAGAGCAGAGTGAGGAAAAGGAGTATGGAGGGGAGAGGGCGAAATTCAGATCATATGGCGAATGTCGTGCTGTTTCAAGGGAGAGGAAGCAGCAGGGGCAAAAAGGAGAGAGGAGAGGCAGGCAAAGGACGCCGAGAGTCATAGAGTCAGAAAGAGATGGAGACGCAGAGAAAGAAACGAATGACGAATAGAAAAGATCACTACATAAACTTTATTCATCTCCTCTGCTCCTCTATGTTCCTCCTTCTCCCCTTTCCTCCCACTGACTCCATTTCGTCGCTTCCTCTTCATCTTCATGTAATGTCATTCCTCTATGTCTTTTGCCATTCAATTTGATCGGTTAAAGGCCAAGATGATAGAAAAGGCCACGATGATCAAAGATCAGCCGTACAATAAACCGATGGGCGTGCATTAATAAACTCATGAAAGAAATATATCAGAGATGGCTGAATCAGAATTTGCCAAAACAGTATAAGTTAGCGTCCATATTCGAGAACTCATCCATAATACATCACAACCTCGGTTCAAAATCAACAAAAAGTAGTGTAAAAAGGAGTGAGAGTGTTCAACCATACATTTTCATACCCTAACAGTGTGAGGATTGACCCACCATATAAGGCTCCTTTTCAGGGTCGACCCACTATATAAAGCTCATTTTTTATATGAAAGATTACAATTTTAACGAAAAATAACGATTTTTTTAATCGACCCACTATATAAAAATAATTAGGTGAGGGCACCGAAAATGTATGGTGTTCAACGACACTAAAACTATACAACTTTTTGCACCCTGTCCATTCTCGCTTGTCCATCTTCGTTGAAATAGCCATATGAGAAACCACATGGTGGTGTGAACGGGGCAGTGTAGTAGGTGTAAGTGTGATGATGTTTCTCTTTTTTTTATACGAAAACACTACCGCCATATCCCATAGATCCGGAGAATAGATAAATAGACACCTACCGTAATCGAGCTTCCCAAATGCCCAGCATATACGGTATACTACGGTTGGTGTGACACAGAGACGACTTGGATAGGGACAGATAAGGTCGACTACAATCAAACTTTCCCAGGCGGCTTGTAAACTCTGTACTCGATGTGAGTTGCGTACAATGCCCCATAGGCTCTCTCGCATCGGTATGAGTTACGACATTCGATACATACACAACGAAAGCATACAAAAGGGGGATACTATTGTACCTGACCGAGCAGGGGCAGCGAGAGGTCAAAAGGACCAAAGTTATGACACCACATACAGTACTGTTTGAGCTAGTGTGAAATGTGATCGTGTAAGCGATATTGCATTGAGAGATCGCGAGATGCCGTAGGGAGAAATCCGAGCAATGTACCAAGAAACGACATACAACGATGTCTTTCTTCATAATAAGCGGACACCGTCGTGTACTACGGTAAACATCAAATGCAATTACTCTTGCAATTCTAGTTTAAATAAGGCTGGAGCATTCAGTACATTCAAATAAGGCTTTCCAATCTCCGCACTGTTACTAGTATCTCCTTCTCTTCTTCTACGAGGGATACACCAATGATACAGGAGGAGGATAGGTGGATGTGTCCACAAATAAACATGACGGCGACGATAGTACGTGCTCATCTTGGAGACAGAGACGAGTGTGAAGGAGACAGACAGACAGATTGGATAGGATAGGATACAAGACGGTAGGAGAGGAGAGGCAAGGAAGAGGATAAGGAGAGAGAGAGAGAGAGAGAGAGAGATAGAGAGAGAGAGGGGGGGGGGGAGAGAGATATAGGAGAGAGGAGACAATCAATCAGCCACTTCACGTAAACGACGAAGAAGTTATACAACTCGGATTGTTCTCTCCAAAGAGATCTTAGCAGACAAAGGCTAAATTTATCGCAAGGCAATATTCTCAAAATCAAGCACACGGAGCTCAGAATTCAGTGCCAAAACATTATGAACAATTATAATGGAGGAGATCACCGAGAGATAGTTCTCATGCATCCATTCAAAATCATTCAAAAACATGAAATCAACGGCATCAATTCTTCCTCTCTACTCATCCTATCCTTATCCCCATCTAATCTCATCTGTCATATCCATGCTCTCTGCCTCTATCTGTCCTCATCTTCATCATCACCATTACCAGACCACTTGGAATCTACACCAGTGCTCCCTTATACTCTCATCCTCATCCATCCCATAGGTCGAAAAGTTTGTTACAAAGTACCAAGCCTGACCGGATATTGAGCCAAATTTTCACAAAAATCGAAAAATCTGACCGGATTTTGAGCCAAAATCTCACAGAAATCGAAAAACCTGACCTGATTTTGAGCCAAATTTGCCAAAAATCGAAAAACCTGACCGGATTTTGAAAACCAATAACCTAGCTATTCGACCTATGATCCATCCTCTCTATCCATTCATTCATTCATCCCCTTTGATCTCCCTTCTCATCCACTCCTCATCTAATATTCACATCATTCACAAAACTATCAAGTGGGCAATTAGATTGCTATATCGCTTCCTGGTCTAGTGGTCCGCGGGTGGAAGATGACTGGAAGACCAGAGATCAAACATCGACTCATCAAAATAAGAATAAGATAAAGTGTAAAATAAAACAAGCAACATAACTAAACAGGTAACGCGACGGTGAAAAAATAGAAATAAAGAATTAACAATGTTAAACCAGAAGTTCAAAGATCGGTGGGTTACAACAAGCTCTGTCGAGTTCAATCTCGACTTGTCTCCGACCAAGATGAAGATGAACAAGAACAAGGTTAGCAGAAAAAGAAGAGTGATGAGTGAGTGATAAGATACCAATGAGAGAATAGTGACAAGGATAAGGCAACGATTCCATCTCTCGTATGTAGACACTTGCCAAGAGGGAAGGAGGGAAACATAGGATAAGGAGATCTCTGGGAAGGAGAAGGAGAACAAGAGATCATTCATCCATCACGGATACGGAGAAGATACTACGGATATTGTATAACGATGAAGGCTGACAAGTCTGAAGGCACAACCGAGCTAATTTGACTCTCTCCGCTCTGGTTACACTCTCTCGCTTTCTTAGCCCGCGAAAGAGTATTGCCAGAGCGTATGCAGGGGAGGATCAAGATGCCAACGCTCTTGAATCAAATCAAACCAATGAGAGCAGAAAGAGATTAGCAATAAGTAGTGCTCAAAACGCACGCGAAAAGATAAGATTAGCCTAGCAGTCAGCGCTGATAAAGAGACCATTCGCAAGTGCTGAGATCAGCGATTTAGAGTACTCTCTCTAAACTTCACCAAAAAACTATCAGTCGATTGATTATGATCGTACTCGTCAATTATCTCAGGATGTGCCAAACCTATATTCCTACCTTTTTATTATCATTAATTTAAATGTATACAAGACTGTGACAGAGGCAGAAAAAGTGATTGAGAGAAGCGTTCTCGTAGAGGCAATCAATTGCATCGCCCACGAAAACATCCAATTAATCACCCATCCTCCCTCTCTGAATCAATCGTAAGATGAACGTTGAAGACTGATGAAGAAGTGGGGAATTAGAGAGAGAGAGAGGGCGAGAGAAAGAAAGAAAGCGAGAGATAGAGAAAGAGAGAGAGATGGAGAGAGAGAGAGAGATGGGAAGAGAGAGAGAGAGAGATAGATAGATAGAGAGACAGAGAGAGAGAGAGAGAGAGAGAGAGAGAGAGAAAGATAGATAGAGAGAGAGAGAGAGAAAAGTGAGAGAGAAAGAGTTAGAGAAAAAGAGCTTCATAGTGAGAGAATGATCACTAACGACAAACAACTACTATCTTGATTGGCAGCATCAGGGTCAACGACTCGACTGAAGTAAGTTAGAAGACTTTGTGATGGGTTGGATGAAGGGAAGGAAGTAAGCAAGTGATGGGTCACGGAAGATAAATAGAAGTTGACAAGATTGAATATTATTGAGTATTCTATACGACACTGAATTTGGACCTAATAATAGGGATTACCGTTAAAGTAAAAGGTGAATTAAGGTACTGCTATTGCAGTGATACTAATAAAATGATAGTTGACTACCGTAGTCGAGATCAAAGATCACTAAAAGATTAAGGAAAAAGACAACGACCTACAGCCCTCTGGTTTCGCACTAGGCCTGACTGCTGAAATGGACAATGGTCCTCTTCTCTTCCTCATCCTCTTCTTCTCCGACTCTCATTTTCTACCACTCCCTATATCAATCTTCACCCTCGGGGCGCGTGCACAGCACCGGACATTTATCAACCGAGAGCCAATGGCGACGACGTGAATTGAGTTAGAAAGAGAGAGAGAGAGAGAGAGAGAGAGAGAGAGAGAGAGAGAGAGAGAGAGAGAGAGAGAGATATTGAGATAGACTACGGGCGAAATAGACAGATGTTCTTCAGTGTGGATGGAAGAGGTGGCAAGGAGGGGCCAGAGGTAGAGGTGAGGGAGAGAGAGTAGCTCTTAATATTGTATATGTGGAAAAAACAGTACGAACAATAGTGTCATGTATATGTCATGAGTTGAGCTCGACTAGAAACTTGAATCAACCAAGATTTATTGTGTGTTGTGTGGCTAATGCCCCTATAAAAAGAGTGGAAACTCGAAACCAACGAGTTTTTAAAAAGCACCGGGATGAAGGTGGCAGGGGCAGAAGAAGACGGAGGAAAGAAGCATATAGTAAGATATCACAGTCGGTCGGAGAGACAGAACGACAGAAAATGGACAGTACATTTTACATTTCGCCCAAGCATCCGACAATGTTTGCGTACAATTCGCGCAGTACTGCAGACCGAAATTGAACAGTAGAAGAGGTCGAAAAGCACGCTACAAACTACGAAACCTGTCCGCATTTTGGGATTGTATTTGTTTAAAACGTAGCCGCAAAATCTGTGCCGTAGCTAGTCGACCTATGTAAGAATGGAAGAATTCATATACGACCACTACTACTACTACTCAATTGCATACATTATGCTAAGACCAACAATTTTTGGCTCCGCCAACTGGTCAGATTTCACCAAAAATTTTAAAACTGGTCAGATTTGTCAAAAATCGCTTATTTTTCGCTTATTTTCACGTAAATAACGTGATAACGTTTTTACGACAAGATAGGAGTGACATAAACATAGAAAAGTGGTCAAAACCCGAACGAACAAGCAAACATATTGTGGTAAACCACTTATCAATATTTGCCCTATTGGCAGCAGAGATGTGCATTTTTAGTTTTTCGCTTTTCCGATACTTTCTCGAAATAAATTTTTGCAGATACTTCCCCGAAACAAATTTGCAATTCTTCCGTTTCAATATATCAATAGTAAACTTTAGCGCATTGATATTTTCGAAAGAGCAAATATTGTTTAATTTTTTTTTGTTTTTTTTTCGAAATATCCTTGATTGGCAAAATTCAGGGGAGTCGCATTTCGGTTTCTTTTGATCTCTGAATGAATGGTACGAAGGAGTGGTGTCCAAAATGAGACGAAAGAAAACTATATAGTTAAATTAATATTATTAATAGATGCACAAGAATTAGTATGCATGCACTTTAAATACGGTATAAATAAGTAATACCGCTGCAGTATGAATAAGTCTATGAGTGACACTCAGTGTCCTACCATTCGTTACATTTGCCTTGCGTGCCTACGCCGTAACCTCCTCTGTCCTTACGGCGGAGGTTACGGCGTAGGCACTAGGGTGGCGAGAACCAGTCACTACTTACTAGCCCTAGTAACAGTCTCTCTCTACACAACCGAGAAAGGCACATTTACGACCTCTCGCGCGACGGTTAGTAGTGATGAGATCATCGCAACATTAGTGACTTATTTTCAGCTACTCTTTTTCTACTCCTTTTGGGATTTCTCGGCTATAAGTATTCGAAATTTGTAAATCTGAATATGTTTGAAATCTACAAGCTAAGAGCTATTTACCAAGTCTGCAATTGACTGTCAAAGAACACTTTTTTCAATTTTTCGTGTATGCATTCTTTCAAATCGGATCGGAATCGGACGATAATATAATTTATTTCCTTTATCAATATTTTTATATTTTCTTTTTTTTTATTTTTCATTGTTATTCGAATTACTTTAATAAAATATTTACTGCAATGCATGACTTGAAAAATTGAAGAAATTTAAAATTGTCCTTTTGCAGTCAATTTTAGGCTTGTAGAATAGCCCTTGATTTGTAGATTCCAAAATTATATAGATTTGCATATTTTGATTACTTAGAGCCGAGAAAAAAAACAAAGAGTAGAAAAAGAGTAATATTTCTACTCAACCGTGACCCCAACGCACGGCTGCCACAGGAGACAGAAGAGTATCAGAGAGAGTGGAAAAGATTGCGCACTAGTTGGAGAGAGATAATAATTAGTGACTAGTGACTGGTTCTCGCCACCGTAGTAGGCACGTAAGGCAAATGTGCATTATAAGGGCAAATAAACTAATGCTCAGAGTATTTTTCGGCAGCTTATTGTTAGCATGTTATTTAATAGGGTGGTTTACGAAAGCTCGTTTTCCCCTACAGTAGTTTTTTTTCCAGGATGATCAAGTGCACGAAAGGGACGAGACAAGTGGAGAAAGAAATAGAGAATTGATTTTTTAAAATTAATGTGATAAAGATTAAAATTGAAATAGTTTTATTGTGAACTGATGTGATATAGATTTATCATGAGCTGTAATAAAGGTTTGTGTTCGTGCATATGAAGGACTATTGAATTGAAAGAATATAAAGAATTGCGAAATACACGGTATGACACAACAAGAGAAATCGATCGGCGACAGAATTAGCAGACAAAAAGTGTCTGACATGTCTGCGCTCTCGCTTTTTCTTTTTATTCGCTGTGAGACCCAACAACAATTCCTGCAGAATTCAGGCATTAATCAGGATTTTTCAATACTTACTAATTACTGTAAGATTGTTCTTTTTCATGATTCAGGAATGGCGCAATTTTTTTCAAATCTGTATTTTTTTCTTATACGGAAATGCCTTCGTGATCACGAACTACGCTTTTGGTTTTCTGTATACGGCATGCGCTAAAAGTTTAAACTTCCGCCCACTCTTTTCTCCGGTAGGTGTGTCACACCGTGCTATAAAAGGTAAAAAGGGAGAAGAAGGAAGAAAGCTAGAAGAGTTGCTAGAGTTGTACAATGATAATTACTGATAATAGCATTAAAACTGTGATTTACTTATCCTTCTTTACGTCAAATATGATCAATAAGAGGCCTATCAATTTTTGAACTGTAAATTGGACAGTAAAGTTGGTTATTGAGAAATGTGCACCAACGGTCGATCGATAATTCTTCTACTTGTCGTTGAAGAAGATGATGAAGTTTATTTCCAAGTACAAAAAATAAAATAGAATAAAAACTATTTGAACTCATACGGTCATTTAAAGCCACAAAACTGATCAGAGCTGACATTTGAAAAGATGTGTTATTGAAATATATATTTTTCTACTTATTCGTGCTCATAAATAATTATCAAAGTAAAAGAATGTGAGTAAATATGCCTCCAACAAGCAATTTCTTATATTCAATTTTTTGAGAATGTTGGTAGGCACATCCCCGATTTCAGTTTGTTTCATTACTTCACATATGATCATTAAGAGAATAATGGATTTTTAAAATGTAAATTCAACACTAAAATTTGATATTCATTGATAAATGTGCCTATCAACATTCTCAGAAGCACAAGTATTTGAATATCTGAAATTACTACTTGGAGGCACATTTACGCACAGTTCTTGTTTTTATCATTAATTATGAGCACGAATAAGTAGGAAAAAAATATTTCACGGATGTCACATCTTATCAAATACAAGATCTGACCACTTGTTTACCTTTCTAAATCTGAAATGACTACTTGGAGGCAGTTTCGAGTGCAGTTCTTGTTTTCATTATTAAATATAAGCACGAAAGAGCATGAAAAAAATATTTCACGGATGTCACATCTTATCAAATACAAGATCTGACCACTTGTTTACCTTTCTAAATCTGAAATGACTACTTGGAGGCAGTTTCGAGTGCAGTTCTTGTTTTTATAATTAATTATGACCACGAATAAGTAGGAAAAAAATATTTCGTTGCTCTCACATCTTCCCAAATACCATAATCTGACCAGTTTTGATGTTTAAAATGAACGTATGAGCTCAAATCATTTTTATTTATTTTTCTAATGCACATAAAGTGAAAGTTCAGGCAATTCTACACATTTTGGAAAAAAAATTTTTAAAAAAGGATTCGAAATAAGTGAACTAACTGCCTACAAACAATTGTCCAACAATACTATGGTAATGTCGTACATTGGGCCATTGGGCGTTTTGGCACTAAACTCAATGAATGACTAACTTTAGTGTCCAATTTATATTTTAAACATTTCTAGTTCTCTTAATGATCGTCATGACGCAAAGAAACATACGTAAAACTGACTTTTAAATTAAACGATATTAAAAATTCAAATAACAGATCACATAACTGACCTAACTCTACGTACCGTAATCTGACAACACTTCTACCTCTCTTCCCTCTTCTCCTTCTCTATTTATTTCTCTTTTACTTTTTTTATTTTTTATATTCTTTCAATTCAATAGTCCTTCATATGAAAGATCTCGTATCAATTTCAAACTTTATCACATTAATTCACAACAAATCTCATTCAAGTTCAATCTTTATTATATGTTTTCATAACAAATAAATTATTTCTTTCTCTCATAACTCGTCTCATGCGCGAAACTTGACCATTCTCGAAAAACTGGTCAGATTTTTCAAATTTTGAAACTGGTCAGATAGCGACATTGTTGGGGTTTGAAAATGTATGCTCAATTGCGACAAAGAAAGGAGGAAATTGGATTGGATTCAGCATTCGGGTGCCTAATAAATGTGCGAACCGCAAGGCGCAGGAGGAGCGAACGATGGGAAATCTACGCATTGAGAGTAGATAGATTGCGCAAATCATGTGAAAGATGAGAAGAGGAAGGGATGAATCTGTTCAATTCTGATGAATGAAGCAAGAAGAAGATGAAAGAGGTAGAGGGCTAGGGTGAGAGAGAGGGGGAGAGGGAGAGAGATGGAGAGAGAGATAGAGCGAGAGAGAGAAAGAGAGAGAGGGACAGAGAGAGAGCGAGAAAAAAAGAGAGGGGGGGGGGAGAGGGAGAGAGAAAGAGAGGGAGAGTCAGCGTGAATGAATCACAGATATAATCTGATACAATCAACCCCGTAGGTCCTCAGGAATGAAATCTGAAACCCTTCAAAGGTCACCGGATGAATGAATATAAGAGTGCTGGCATGCACGAAATTATTAAGCAAACATAAAAATGGACATAAAATACACAAACTGATCGGATTTCGCTGATTTATTTATTTAAATATATATATTTTTTAAATCTGAAAATGCTTTTGAACCTCACTGATGACCGTTTTAAAGAGAAGACGTCTCTAAGAATAATCAAACAACTCGAATACTAGACTAGAGGATCAAAGATCAGACTACAAAGATCAAAGATCAGCAGACTCACCTCTGGGGCGTGGAGGTGAGAATGGGCGCGGCGTCTCTGCCTCCGTGGCGCATGATCACCGAGGGCGAGGCGACGTCGCCAGACGGACCTCTGTAACTGGAGAGGATATTAGATTCTTTGCAAGTGAAATCAATAATGTGGTTTACAGAAACATCGGACCGCAGATCTTGATTTATTGTTAGTCTCTTGTCTTTCCTTTTTTTTCTCTCACTTTCGCACCATCATTCCATTCCTTTTCTCTCTCCTCATAGTATGGTCGTTTTCGGAAAAGTAATCCCTATCAACAATTTAATACTGTCATTGGCAAGCCAATACAATCCTTACTGCAAAGCCACAATCATTACATTGTACCATCAAAGTCACCATTATACCATCCACCGATACCGTATCCCACTCCCGATGGACAACTACCGTAACCCCAGAATACCGTATACCTGGTGGGTAGGGGCGGTTTCCGCTCTCCTCCTCCTCCTCCAGTGGGCGAAAACTCCTGGAACGATCCGCCGAGATTCGCGTACACGGCGCCGCTGCCTGCAATGATAATTGTGAATGTAAATTTTTTTTTAAATAATTTAAAATTCATTTTTTTCGGCTGATAATTTTTCCAGACATCACATTAGTCAAGTCAAAACTATGTACAGTAAGGTTGAATACAATCAAGTCTTTTCGATGCATATCATTCATCTTTTCGTGATATACCCGATTGCACACCCTTGCAAACATTGTGAATACGGAGAGGGAAAGACAGATAAACACATTAGAATATATGAAGAAAAGGTCCTTGTCTGCAGATAAGATCAGTAAAAACGATTTATCAATACACGATCAAAATTCAAAAAAGCCCTGCCAGATCCATGTTATAGGATGACTATAGCTATGAACTGAACTATTAACAACAATGAATACATTGAAACACAGTATACGAATTTGCATCATACAAAAGATCACTGGGTGTTAGCCACCGAATTGTAAGATACAATAAACTTTGACTAATCCAGGTAGATTCAAGTTGCTAGCCCAGCTCAACGAAACGCATTACCCGGCATTATCGTTCGGTGCACTAAATAACTTCAGTCTTCTAAACAAGACAAAAAGACAAAACACTGCAAATATTTTTAAACTGAT
Organism: Parapristionchus giblindavisi; assembly: GCA_943737045.1. Taxonomy (NCBI): domain Eukaryota; kingdom Metazoa; phylum Nematoda; class Chromadorea; order Rhabditida; family Diplogasteridae; genus Parapristionchus; species Parapristionchus giblindavisi. The sequence goes on along the minus strand of CALSFV010000004.1, from coordinate 3,438 downwards.
GTACATTTTAGGCATAGACAACAGCTACTCCAAAGATATTCTCTGCGGCTATGAGGTAAATGAAAAAAACTATGAAGAATGAGGCTTGCTCTCGCACAGAAAACAAGGCGGTTAATCCACCTACTCCGCTTTGCCCATCTACCTCTTTCTCTAACTCTCTCCCTCTCCCTGTTTCCTCTACCTCGTTCCGTCTCTCTCTCTCTCTCAAAACAACATGAACCCAGCAGTGCCTCGGTGGTTCATCTCCCCCAAAGAAAACAATACGTCAGAGTAAGGGATGAGAGGGAGGGAATGGACGAGAGATAAAGAGATAGAGAGAGAATCAGAGAAACAGAGAGAGAGAGAAAGAGAGAGAGAGAGAAACAAAGATAAAACGATGGGAAGAGAGACATAGTGAGATATCACCCAATCGTACACAATCAGTCGTTGTTCATCGAAGAAAGAGAATGGATGGAAGACGTCCAATCTCTTTCTTGTGTTGTCTCATCACAACATTCATGACTCTCTCCCTCCCCCCCCCTTACCTCCCTCTCTCTCTCATTCTCTCATTCCCTTCACCTTCTCTCTGTCTCTCCATCTCTCTCTCTCTCTGCTCAATCAGTAAGACAAGTCCTCTTTCCCCCTACTCCCTTCTGTCACTTCTCCTCCTCTTCCTACTTTCTGTTTCTCCTCAGTCTGTCATCTTCGATTGTGCCAAAGAATGGAAGATAGAGAGAGAGAGGGAGAGAGAGGGGGGAGGGAGAGAGAGAGGGGGAGGGAGGGAGAGAGAGGGGGAAGGGGGGAGAGACATGGGAAGAGGGAGAGAAATCTACCAGGTCTCAGATTTCATTCAGTCACCCTTTCGCTAACAAGAGCACATCAACAATAAGACCTTCTGGAAAAAAAGGAAAGAAAAATGGGCGAACCTTAAAAAACGCGCTTCATAGAGTAATTTGTAGCGAATAGCAATAGATTCAAAGGGTTCAAAGGGCAGTTCGTAAAGTCAAAAGTGAGAGGAAGATATAGAGAAATAAAGTGGAAGGAACGCCCCGAACTCCAATCCCAAAGAGCATGCCGAAATGATTATTCCTTCTCTTCCTCCATCTACCTTCCACCATCCCTCTGACATCACAACAAAAAATGCTTAAATGCATCACAGCATTGTTTATATATTTTTTACCTTCAGGAGATGTGGAACCAAGGCTCCAATATCACGCGGAGGATTTCATGAATCAGTGAAACACGCAATCAACGGGCAACACGACAATGGCAATCTGGCAAGTTAGTAACCTACTAGTGACTAACTACTTAAGTCACTAGCAACCTGAGGTCACTAGTAGCACAATGGGTACTGCAGGAGGACTAGTCACAAGACTGCACATCGCTCTCGCTCAGGCAGTCTCGTCTTTTCTCATTGTCCTCATTCTCCCCCCCCCCTCTCTCTCTCTCCCTCTCCCTCTCCCCCCCCCCCCCCCTCTCCCTCATAGATGGTCCTATTCGATAAGGACCTTCTCCTCCTCCTCATCCCTCAGTCTCGTCTCTTCTTCACACATAAAGTGCAACAACACAGCCGACAAGACAGAACGAAGCAAGGAAAGTGAAAAGGATTCAGTCCCCAGTGCACTCTTCCCCCCCCCCCCCTCTGGATCGCGATTTCAACTCGGACATGAAATGCATTCACCCCAATAGCAATTGTTGATCCACCGGATTCTACAAATAAATCATGTCAACAGTTTTCCACTTGGATCCAACACACTCTGTATTGGTATCCAATAACGTTGGTAAAATGTTTGGCGACAAACGTGACGTCACAAGCGTAGGCGGAGGCCTTTGCCAGAGATCCACCCCCTGCGCTTGTGACGTCACGTTTGCCGGCAAACAGTTTGCCAACGTTCATGGATATGGCCTCTGATCGTAGACGACGTCGACGCAGACGCCCCAACGTTTCACGCTGGCGTCAGACGCCGAGCAAATGTTCTACGCCTTTTAGATAAAAAGGATGGAACTGTGCTGTTGTTTAAGAAGTCGTATAAATCGTAACAAAATGATCCTAAATGATCTAAATCGTAACAACAATCAATGGCATGCGATCCCAGAGAGCCTTTACCAAATCTGTGGGACACGCACTCAGCAGGTAACTATTTGCAAGAAATGACCATTCGGTAAAGGTTCAGATCATCATCAGAGGAGCACTGGTAATCACAAGACTAACCACATCGCTCTTCTCGCGGTTTTTCAGTCTCCCTCTCCCTCTCCAACTCGCTTATTCTCCCTCTCCCTCTCATCCCATAGATGGTCCTGCTCGATCTTCCTTCTCTCTCAGGCTCGTCTTTTCTTCACGCATAAAGTGCAACAACACAGACGACAAGGCATAATGAAGACAGCGGGAGAAGGAATTCAATCCCCATGCACTCTGGCTGCACTACCCCCATTTTGAAACTAACTTCCCATTTTAGATCTTTTCCTTAAAATCATATGATAAGCTTTCCATGGCTGCTGACCTCAACGTATTAAGCAAGTTCAAAACAAAACGTCTTTGTTCCAAAACATAAAATTTCAAAGTTGTTAGTAGTTCCGCACTCTTGCCCCCTCTGATTCGCGGTTTCACCTCGGACACGAAATACACCCTATAGCTGCTGTGCTGATACTATCTTACCAATGCCTTCAAAGAACAATGCGGATGCCGAACCAAGATCCAGTAGATAGTATGGCACGCTCGAGAAACCACTATTTCCCGCACCACCCGCTGGATCATTGTTCCTCATCGGTCATTACTACTAAAGCTACAAAAATAAGACGTTGGAACGATCATTGGGCCATATTCACAATCTAACCACACCAACAACCTTTGATCATCCGCGTTCCTTGTGTTGGTACAGACAAAATCAGTTCGGTTGAGAAGAAGAAGGAAGGAAGAGGAGGTGGAGGATGAAGAATGGTGATGGACAGCAGGGGAAAAATGTTGCAGCGGCAACTGTCTGGACAAGCGAGGACTGGAGAAGAGACGTAGAAAGAGATAGATAGAAAGGAAGAGAGAGAGAGAGAGAGAGAGAGAGAGAGAGAGAGAGAGATGGAAGAAGAAAGAGATAGAAAGAAACAGAGGAATAGCCGACGATAGACATGAGATAGGAGATAGAGCAGTCAAGGAATAGAGATGACGATAGAGAAAGTCTAGGCATAAGAAAACATGAACGACAGAGAGAAACAAAGAAGACCAAGTGATAGAGATCAGTGGACAACAGGCAGAGATAAAAACAGATAGATGAAGATACGAAAGATAAAGAGATAGATAGAGAAAGAGAAAGCCGGACCTCTTGTTGATTAATGTTCCAATCAGAACGCAAGATGCACTAAGTGATGACATGAATTACGACAGATACTCAGCCTCACGCTGGTGCAAGCACATCAATACATTGTCCAGATAAACTTTACTGGGGACTTTAAAAACTCTCTCTCACC
>CALSFV010000003.1:2042500-2103706 GCA_943737045.1 Parapristionchus giblindavisi | reverse complement strand
GTATTCTAACCCTAAATATTCATAATTACATCTTTAGGCCCTTCAATCTGAAGAAATGGCAAGTTGAATTGTTCGATAACACTACAACGATGGAAGTTGGAATTGGACTCAAAAGAGGGATAACCGAGCTATTCTCATGCAAAGATAATCATGTGCAGTCGAAAATAGTTGGAAGTTAGTTTAGAAATTTTAATTTCTAAAAATAATTAGTACTTATTCAGCCAATATTTCTGGCGAGCACTTCAAAGATGACATTGGCGCTGGTGTTCATTGCATCTTCAATATCTCTTCTGAAAATGGAAAGGTATGATATTTTATTACATTACGTAAACCCATTTGATACGATTTCAGATATCCGAAACACTAAGCTCATTTGGTCCATCGTTGCCATATTACTTCAACAATATCACCATTGCTGTCATCTTCTCAGATCCTAATATTATTCTATTCAGTTCGTTTGTAGGTTACTAGAACCCAGTCATCAAAACTTTTTTCAGCACCATGTTCTGAAGATTATGATTGTGCGAATGATGAAGTATGCAGTTTTCCTAAGAAACCTGCAAACGAAAATAAAACCGACTACATGTGCGGCGAAAAATTTGAGAAATTGTACGTTCTTTAGATTGATTTTATAAAAATAGAGCTAATCAATTTGGTATATTATCTATTCTTGATGCATAAAAATTATAAAATCAATAAAAAAATTACAAAATCATTACATAAATTAAATTTATAATTTGCAGATACAATGATGGCGATGGTAATTGGACGATACTCATTGATCCCGTCACATGTGAGAGTGGATTGTTCAAGATAAATGGCACATCTCAATCGATTAACGCTCAGCTCAAGTGCGCACAGAAGAGTGAGTGAACTTTTTTTCAGAATTTCCACAATTTTGTTTCTTCAATAACGTAAAACAGCGAAGCTGTCTCTTTTTAATGATAGAATAATAAATATAAAGATTAATATTTATACTTCATATTTATTATATTTATACTATTAATATTTATACTAATATTTATGCAGATACAGAATATTTTTTAGATTAAGAGAGATGGTCATTAAGACTCGACCACCCCCGGACACGTGCGCTAGCAATGGGAACTGGGGGTCCATACTTGGGTGTTAGGAGTGTCACCGGCCCTGATTACACAAAACAGCAGAAATTTCCTGTTTGTGCCCTCAGGCTATTAGAAAAATTAATTTAAGTGCAAAAACGTTTAAAAATCATAATTTCTCAAATTGTTGAGATAAATTCCAAATATCATTTGCGATGCGTCTAGGGTGCACAGAGCTTGCTAATTCACTATTAGCATCGAATGTGCGTTGATTCCTAAACCACTTTTTTTACTTAAAATTTTTGTTTTTTCGGACAAATTATTGCTTGTTGTAGATTGCTGCAAAGATTTCCGACCAGGTATTGTAGCCTAAGCAATTCTGCATTGATTTCACTTAAAACCGGGTTCTTCCCGTTAGACCATCTTGCCGAAATTTTCGCTCGAATTTCCGTCATCGATGGTTTTCCCGAACAAATGTATTTTCCAAACGTATTTTCCAAACGATTGGTGCGGAATTGTGGTCTACACAAAGTTTCGAGGTGAGGCCAGTCAAATGACACAAGAAGCCCATCACTTGGATCAATTTGAAAATTTCGATTTTCATGACCCGGGGGTCATGGTCCGAAAATTTCGAAATTTCTCAAGTTTGAAATGTTTTCATTTATGCGGCTTATTGTGAAGTACCAATGATGTGAATAATATTCATCCAATGCTCAATGGCTGATCTATCCTTTCAACCAATTTTTTGAAAATTTTCATTCTGATTGCGTGCGAAAAATCAGAATTGTGTTTGAATCAGTTTCCAACTTGATTTCTGTAACATTCTGTCATAGTACTTTACAATATACATAATCAATTTGAAAATCGTTCATTTTCGAAAATTCAATTTTTTTGCCATGAACCCGGGGTCATGGAAATCGATTTTTCAAAAGTGAGCCAAATGCCGGGATTTCAGTTCTACTATGTTTACTCATCGTGAAACTTCACATTGTCATTGTCATTTGCTCATTGTCGCAGCATTCGAGTCGACAAACTGCAATATTTCAAAAATTTACCGTGAAAGTAGGCACTCAAATTTAATTTTCTGAATTTTCGAAAATGAACAATTCTCATATTGATTATGTATATTGTATAGTACTATGACAGAATGTTACAGAAAGCAAGTTGGAAACTGATTCAAACACAATTCTGATTTTTCGCACGCAATCAGAATGAAAATTTTCAAAAAAATGGTTGAAAGGATAGATCAGCCATTGAGCATTGGATAAATATTATTCACAGCATCAATACTTCACAATAAGCCGCAGAAATGAAAACATTTCAAACTTGAGAAATTTTGAAAATTTTCAGACCATGACCCCCGGGTCATGAAAATCGAAATTTTCAAATTGATCCAAGTGATGGGCTTCTTGTGTCATTTGACTGGCCTCACTTCGAAACCTTGTGTAGACCACAATTCCGCACCAATCGTTTGGAAAATACGTTTGGAAAATACATTTGTTCGGGAAAACCATCGATGACGGAAATTCGAGCGAAAATTTCGGCAAGATGGTCTAACGGGAAGAACCCGGTTTTAAGTGAAATCAATGCAGAATTGCTTAGGCTACAATACCTGGTCGGAAATCTTTGCAGCAATCTACAACAAGCAATAATTTGTCCGAAAAAACAAAAATTTTAAGTAAAAAAAGTGGTTTAGGAATCAACGCACATTCGATGCTAATAGTGAATTAGCAAGCTCTGTGCACCCTAGACGCATCGCAAATGATATTTGGAATTTATCTCAACAATTTGAGAAATTATGATTTTTAAACGTTTTTGCACTTAAATTAATTTTTCTAATAGCCTGAGGGCACAAACAGGAAATTTCTGCTGTTTTGTGTAATCAGGGCCGGTGACACTCCTAACACCCAAGTATGGACCCCCAGTTCCCATTGCTAGCGCACGTGTCCGGGGGTGGTCGAGTCTTAATGACCATCTCTCTTAAATTAATTTTTCTAATAGCCTGAGGGCACAAACAGGAAATTTCTGCTGTTTTGTGTAATCAGGGCCGGTGACACTCCTAACACCCAAGTATGGACCCCCAGTTCCCATTGCTAGCGCACGTGTCCGGGGGTGGTCGAATATGATCGAGTCTTAGGGAGCATGCCTCTTAATATTAATATTTATTTGCAGAGTGCCACGTCTGCAAACCACCTACTCTCGCCAACGGACGGATTGTTTCGGCCGTTTATCCCGATGACTGTGCTCAAATTAAGGTAGGAGTGGCCCTTAAAGCGGCACCCCAAGCTAATTTGAAACTCTCCGCTCTGGCCATACTCTCTCGCTTTCTTTGTTTACGAGAGAGTATTGCCAATGCGGAGAGTAAAACTAGCTTGGGGTGTGCTTTTAAAATAATAAGTTATTCACACATAAGGACTAGCAGAGTAAATCGGTGCCTGCACTCTCCGAGTACAGTAGATATTGAGGGGTTGCAGACAATGCAAAATTGTCACAAATTCCACACTCTGGTATTTCAAACTTTGGTATTTCTCTGGTATTTTTGGTATATTGGCACTTATCCTTTTGGCTTGACGTAGACTCCAAGCGGTGTATATACTGTAATGCATTTCGTAAAATGTTGTTCCAGTTAAAGCATACTTCAAGTCTGTGACTTTTTTTAAAAGTAGAGCAACATCGAATGATTTTCGGGTGGGCGGCGAATTAATCACTGTAACGGACATTCAAATCTCCAAATTTAATTTATTTTTAATTGCAGTGTAAAACGAATAAGATGCTTATTGATGGTTCAATTCTTCACAAATCTAATCATCTCAATTGTTCCTCATCGCATCATTTCTTATGGGATGTTGGATCAATCCCCAGAAAGATATCGAACGTCAAATGTATTGATAAAGGTAATTAATTATCGTATTTTCAATATTGATCTTCTTATCGATGTGTTCCCGCCTAAGTCATTAGCATGACCAGTGTGTACCCATTATGCGGGATTTATATAAATTTTATCTACACCCGAGAGCGCAACGAGAACAATGTGAAATATATGAGTGAAACATAATGATACAAGACTCTCATAAATTACTATGGTGAATCCTTCAAACCTTATTTGGAACGGCATTTAATCCATTAGATAGTTTTAATTAACGAGGATAAGTTCTAAACAGTGGATTTTTAGGTGGCTGGAATTATCTAATGAATTTCTTTATTTCAGTGATGTGCAACGATCTCAGTCCAATCCATTCTAAGTGCGATGGAAGGAAATTATGTACTACGGTAGGTAGTGGGGTGCAGTACGGTAGTTAAAGAGGGCGTGGCTAAAACGGGTATTCCACGAAGTATTGGTGCTCGGTCCCAGCTATATCTAGCTGGTGCAGCCAAAGAAGATAATTTCAAATTTTCGCACTGATGTTTTTAGATCTGAACTTGACATATTTATACTCCTGAAAGGCTTTAAAAATCTATGAAATAGCCGAAGATTGAAACCCATGTCATGAAGTGTTTGACCGAACGCTAAAATCCGCCCACTAGGGTTTTGAAACACTGGCTGTCTATTGCAAGTGCTTCTAGCAAGGGAATGCTATAGCAATAAATTGGCATCAAAAGCTGACTGTAATTCCCGAAATAGACTAGATACTCTATCGATGTGTGACATGTTTGTTTCTTGTGGCTCAATGGATAGTCCTCATAATCAGCGGGTGTCGTGGCTGATCAGGTCACTGGTTCGATGAGAGTTTTAACGGGTTTTCTGTGAGTGAAATCATTGCACACATTTACAGGTCAATCTCACCAATGTCACTCGTCCATATTGCCATAAAGGAGTTCTCACCTACGTTGATACTACCTCGAATAAAGTAAGTGTATATTTATTAACTAAAGATGTTTATGTAGAAAATATCACATAGTATATTTCTGAAAATCTGGGAAAAATTCAGAGCATACCTATACAGCACCGCAAAACCTTCGTGCATGTGATCCCGGGGATCCCCGGGATCCCCCCGTGCTCCTCGAATTTTTGTGCTGTGAAAATTGAATATCAGTTGTGACAATTGTTATTATTATTTTCCTCTTTATTTGAACTATTTTATCAAGGAATGTTTGGAATTTTAAAATGCTTGTCAATTAAATTATGCTAAGAAATGTAAATGCCGAAAAAAGTCACTTCGAGATTAATAAAGCCGAACGGGCGCGAGTTCTACAAGATTTTCGCGCATTTGCTAAAAATTAATATTTTCAATATCTGTTCTCGGGCAACGTAATTGATAAAATTCCAAACTTTCCTTGATAAAATAGTTCAAGTAAAGAGAAAAAAGAATAGTAACAATTGCCACACCTGATATTCAATATTCACAACACAAAAATTCGAGGAGCACGGGGAGATCCCGGGGATCCCCGGGATCACATGCACGAAGGGAGATTCTGCGGGGCTGTATAGGTCCTAGAGAAAATCCTCTGAACCTCTCAATGTGAACCGCGACAAAAAAATTCTATGCTTCAAGCAGGTCCTTTTATTGGGGATACCTATTCAGAGCAATGCACGAAAGATATGCCTGAGGATCGATTTATCGATTGATTAATCCTTTACTGACATATCGATTTATTGCAGACTAGTGCTCTATCTTCAATTGTATGTGATGATGACAGCGGGACGTGGACGTTGACCGATAAAGAAGAGAATTATATCACAACTGGAAACAGTATATTATTACTGTGCATTTCTTCTCCACCGGGTACCAAACTTTTTGATCTTTGATCTTTGAACTTTGATCCAATATTTTTTTAATCGTTTGGTTCTTTAAAAAATCTTAATCTTTTTCATGTTAAAAGAGCTTAAAAGCACACCTCGAATTAACTTGAAACTCTCCGCTCTTTCCTCACTCTTGCTCTCTTTGTCTATGATGGAGTTTTGCTACCGGAGAGTTTCAAATTAGTTCGAGGAGTGCCTTCATATTCTGATCCAAAACTACGCAAATAATATTTCGAACTGATCAAATCATATATCACTCAATTTCTCATTTTCATTTCAGTATTCTGTCACGATTTCACTCCTGTGTACTCAAATTGTGACGGCACCGAATTATGCACCATGGCGAGTAGTTTTTCTTGTGATTCGACAGAAAGGGGCGGAGCTTAATTGAATTTATCATGCCATAATATTTTGGTACTCTGATCATAAAACATCGGAATTAGCGAGCATTATCTAATAAACGTACTGGCCCAAAAATGGCGACAGCCTCCCGATTTTTAATAATAATTAATAATAATAATTAATAAATAATAAAATAATAATTAATTAATTAATTAATAATAATAATTAATAATAAATAATAATTAATAATAAAATAAATTCATCATTAACATCCAAACATAAGTCAATTTACTATCCAAAATGAGACCAATTCGGGACCTTTTCACACATTTCAATTAATATTTCCAATTAGTTACTTCGTGTTGTCATGCTTGTGATGTGATACATGGTCCTGCCAATATGAGGAGACAGAGTCCGGCTACAACACTGGCATAATGCATTTTGTGAATCTTATTTTGAGCAAGTTGGCCATTTCTAGAGATGAGAAAAAGGGGGGGGGGTATTTTGATGTCTTGATGATGGGCATACTCTTTGGAAAATCTACGGAGACTCTGGAGGCGATTCCTTGAAATCTAAGAAAGTAACGTAATTTTAAGTTTTGGGTCAGTACTTTTGGTACAGATGTGATCATATGGACTAATCGTTCAACGAGAGTTTCCAGGCTAATCTATCTGATATTAATAATCCCAATTGCGATCAAGGACTTCTTCACTACGTGTCACATGTATCCAACGAGGTATGTTCATTTTAATTTTAGTGATAATGATTCTAGCCTGTTTTTTGAAAAAAAAACTGTCAAAACAATTTTTATATCGGTTTGCCGTCACGTTTTTTGTTAAAAAAAATAATTTCCAGCTTGCATAATGTACTATTCCATTATATATATCTGCTGATTGTAGACTGTTGCCCTGTCAACATTTGTGTGCGATTCGAATGATGGAGAATGGATAATGATCGATGGAGAATATCATGCTGTCGTCATTGGACCGTATATCCTACTGCAATGTCTACCCGATGCAGGTAGTCAAAAACCACTTCACCTTTACTTAAAACTGGAGAAAAGAATAGCAAAGAAACAAATATTCTCTACTTTTCACTCGCTTTTCTTATTCTTTTCGCCACTTCAAATTATCATGTTCGTTAGCCAATCGATTCATTTCCCTTAGTACTTAATTTCTAGTTCCACCAATAAAATTTCGTTCATTTCTGATAAATATATCGCCTACCGAAAGATAAAAGAAATAAATAAAATAAATGAACAAATATATAATTTGCAAATATTTATACATACATTTCAGCTTCGACGGAGAGAGGATTCCCCTATCCATTCCTTGCTGTCCCCGCAATATTCTTCATGATACTGGTGAATTTTGCCTTATTTTGAAATTATGTTTGCCATTCTTTCTAGACTGCAACCGCGTTCGATATCTTATACTGGAGACCGAGGCACGACTGGGGGATGGACAATGATGGAGCTGGGCATCGGCGAAATGTCAACGTGCGCACGGAGACGCCGACACATGCCCCACCCACATCAACCGTTCTTCCAGCAGTCGGGGAATCAACCAACCTTAAGAATTAATCAGCCTTAAGAAGCCTTAAATCTATCGATTATACTCATATAGTCAATCGCATATCGTGCTGAATAAATAAGTTTATAAATCGTTTTGTATGACAACATCATCTTTATCCATATTATTTTGAAAATAGGATACGAAAAAAACCCAATCGTGTTCATTTTCAACATTCAGTAGAATAATTTTCCGACTTATAAAAATATTTGTCTGGAAAATTAAATTTTCGGAGATTATGGTATTCAGGAGACAATCCCGATTTTAATCGGCCCGTATACGCCAATACTCCACATTTTCCTTCAAAAACTGAATTTTCACTAATTGCCGTACCTTGCCATTCACATTCCCCTGCTTGGTTATGAGGTTCAATTCTTGATTTGCTGTTCCGTGTTGATGTTTTATATTCCCTGTTGCTTTTTTTCTATTCTGGACCTCGTTAAAGCAGACACTAGCTAGAAAAAAAAAACTATGAAAATTTCACGGTACTGTCGACCGCTAAGTAGAGGAAGGTTAGTTAAAAAAGAAGATTAATGGAATGACTCCTTATTTATCCGTATAATCAAGACTAATTAAATTACAATACAACGAGAGACAAAGAATATTAATAAAGATCAATGTCCCAAATCATCTAAACTAATTATAGGACAAAGAAAAGTGCAAAAGGAGGGTATAGACAAAGAAGAGGTATTGGGATGAAAACGGGACAGGGCCTGATAATAGGGAGTAGCCTTAACAAAAAAATACATACACTGTAGATTGAAGGAGGCTTTCCAATACACTTTTCAATTTGACGAATTTTCGTGGCTACTTTCAATTTAAATAACTTTCATTCATGGACGTTTATTCTGCTCACAAAGCAAGAAAGTAATCGAAGTCAGTAAAGAATATTTCGTGTTTTTTGTTAAATTGTTTTTTTAGTCAGCGATAATTGAGTAAAGTGGGGAATGCGAACGAGAACGGCAATAAATATTGCAAGGAACGGGATGGAACGGACTAAGAAGCAAACGCGATCATGACTACATAGAACAACTCGACTAATGGGATGCATGCAAATGAGGGTGACTATTGACCGGATAAAATACACTTGTTTATTTGGTACGAGAGTTGCCACAATGAATTTCTATGTTAACAAAAATAGAGAGTCCAAGCGAGATAGTACGTAATACGTATATCAGAATAAGCGCGAGGATGGAAGAGAGGGATAGGGGATTGATCGATAGAATATTTCTGTGTTTAGCAGCTAGTTGCAAGGCAATTACACAAGTGCATTTTATACGGGCAATATGACAATATGTGATCGCATTGTGATCAGAGTGAGTGAAAATGGACATACCATTCTTCAAAATTTGCAGCAACAAAGTGATCACATCTTATCCATTTAGCATTAAAATCTAATTATTTCATTCTTGTCTTCGTTCAGACTGAACTCGTTTTCCATTTCACTCTTACATTTTCTCTTCGACTCTTCAGTCTGCTCAAATCTCTTCTCCGAGTAAGTTGCCATCATGTCTCGACATGACCTATCGTACTGTACCCAGCACCTTACAGTAACCGTGGATATCGACCTACTGTACTCCTCGCTGTACAGTAGCTGTGGACATCGACCTACCCTACAACGCACCTAACGTAACCTTGGATAACGACCTACCGTACCCCGCCCGATACAGTAGCCTGGTGTCAACCACGACTTGGACTTTGTTAGTCATTTGGTCACGACACGATTTATCGCAGCTCAAAAGCTACAGTAGCTGAAGATACTGGCCTACCTAATAACAAACGATACCTTATTAGACGTACACACGTTACATGTTGCGTTACAAGCAGTTTCAAACAAAAAAATGCGCGTGTCACAATTTTGGTTGACTCGATTAACTAGTATAACAGATCATTTTGTATTAATTGCGATCATTCTGTAATACTATGACGTGGTTTTATGCACACAAAGTTCTGTTACCGAATCCACGATGTTTGACAAGCCGTTTGCTGTCAAATGTGACGTCATAAGCGTATGCCACCAGGGGACATCTCTGTTGTAACAAACGTTTACCAAAAATCCTCCGCCTACGCTTGTGATGTCACGTTTGTCGATAAACGGTTTGCCAACGTTCATTAATGCCTATGCTGATCTTCAGGCCTCTCTTGGTGATCGACTTATGTACAGTCTTCGACAAACTTCAGAGTATATTACAAGTAAAGGTATGTTTTACTATCAGTGCAATAGAACATAGTCAATTCAATTCATGACTGATATGAACGAAAGATAGTATTCATATTTTATGATAACTATGCATAACCTTAAGTATTGTGATCTTGAATGATTTCAGGATGATTCTAATTCGTCCATTGGTTTATATATTCTTCTTTTATTGTATGATTGTCAACGGAGCATTTAATTGGACGGATTGTGGCACTGCTAAGGCAAGTATTTTTAGAAACATTGCAATTCTCTAAGTTTTATCAGGCTAGTAATCCATGTTGTAGAGCTAATGTGACGTTACAGCAATACAAATGGCTAGGAATTGATTATCTTTTGTATGGCGGTGTTACATTTTTCAAAACGTGCGCACGCGCTAACGACAGACACGCGGCGGAGGGGTTACGGCGTGCGCACGTTTTGAAAAATGTAACACCACCTAAAGGCGCATCACCCACTCTAATTTCTCCATTTTGCACTTCCCAATTTTTGCAATTTTAATGATCTTATTGCGTGATTTTGATGTTAATTCTTCCCATAGTTATTCCATTCCCTGGTCAGTTTCATATATAGGTGAATTAGCACGATTTTGCCTAATTGTTGCCAAACTCTCCCTTTTGATCGAATTTAAACTGTAATACAAATTTTCTTCCTTATTGTGCTAAATGTGAAATTTTTAAAATTATCTATCGTATGATGTACACCTTGCCGCTGAATTTTATAACTATCTATACCCGCATATTGTCTTTGTATATCTAGTTCTCTCTTTAAAATTACTATGTTTAGTTTCTTTCCTTTGAAAAATAGTATTTTCGAAAAGAGTCCTGAAATAGTCCCCCACGCAGGACGGTTCTGTGCAACCGGAAAATTCGAAAAAAAAATCGGCAATTCCGGCAATTTTGAAATTTCTTATCAAAAATCTTTCAATCTTATCAAAGCTAAACAATGACAAGAATAAATTCCAACAACGGATGAAATATCAATAACTTTCGTTACTTATGCGTCCATAAGTGCAATATTTGAACAGCTGCACATGAAAATGATCTTTAGAAAGACTCTTTCTGTATTTGTTGAGAATCGAGAATATTCTTCCTCCGGATTGGCAAATCATGGCCACGCGTGAGATAAGAGGGTGCGATGACATTGCTGGTCTTATGAGAGAAAGTATCAATTTCCGTGTCCGGTGCAATTGTCAGAAAACTTTCACTCCCCACAAAACACATACACACGACGAACACATATACCGTCATTTAGAGATAAAGTGCAATGAATGTGATATCTTATGCTATTATAGCATATTTTTGTATATGATTTTTGTTGGCCCTTTACCGGCTCAACCAGAGCATTTCATGCGTAATGGTTGGTTCTGTTAGAGGCATATGGATATGCTGAATCGATTAATGATAGTTAAAACCGTCAGAAAAATTTATCTACAGTATACGGAAGGAAAAACACAAAGATTACGTTTTCTGCCTTTTCCCATTGTGCGGGACCAATGCAACGCCGTGACTGGTGTAAACCAAGAACTTCTCGCTCCAATGAGACTGCTTGAATTTTTACATTATTTTCATTTTTTCCTGCTTTATTTTTCGAATTAACTCGCTTAATTTGCTCTAATCAGATGATGCTATCATAGCACATCCCCTATCACTCATGTTCACTCGTTTAATGTGGAAATTCTTGCAGAAATCACGCGCAATCGTTACGGGACGACATGGTTTCGACTCGTTTTCCTCATTTCCGTCAGATAAGTCATTTAAAATGCACATTTATTCTTTTAAATGAATGGGTGGTGGCTTGTGTGGACCTCATTCCAGGTTTCTGGCTGAGAGTGGCCGGTGGTATTCGCCATCTTTCAATTCAATGTCGGGCACCTACTGCAGAAGCCCAGATCGCCCCTAAATCAACCTAGCAGGATTCAAGAAGGCACTCAGTATTTTTATCTTTTTTTCATTCATATTTAAACCTGAAACGTATATTTTGTATAAGTAGGGTCTTATCAGTATATCCAATAAGGTCAATATAGCAATAACAGCAAGAATTGCTTTTTAAATGTTCTAACTGGGTTCACTATTCGGTATTCTGTAATATCTACGTTAACATTGACTTGGTACAGTTACAGAGTGACTACACTGGTCGATTATGGATGGGACATGGAGGAACGACAACACAAATGGGACCAATCGATGATCAACAACTGGACAATGATGATGTCCATTGCTAAACGATGGCTAAGGTAACCTCACTATGTACACCACCGTCGCCCCATCTATTTACCCTGCCATTACTTGCATTTGTAGTTTTCGTGTATTGATTAGAGACCTCCAAACGGATATATCCCTTTGAATTGAGGCGCTGGCGTTCTCTTATTTCTAGAGATACAGCAGTGAAATCTTGAAATCTTCGACGATATCCCATCCGCTCTTTCGAATGAACCTACTTTTGTGTCTAGATTCGAAATTTTTAAAATTTGTATATTTAAATTTTCCGAACTCCTCAATTCAAAGGGATATATCCGTTTGGAGGTCTCTAGTATTGATACTTGTTCTGTATTGAACAAATTCTACCGTAATCCTTTTGTAGATTATCGATCGATTGTTCATTGCTTCCCCAGTTTTTCCTGAGATGATGTATCGTATCTTGCCTAAGATGATGCATCGTTATGATGCACGATTAATCATATATTTCTCTCGAATGTTATGTAAAGTGGATAAAGAAATCTTTTTCATACAACATGGAAGAATAAAAAAGATAAATAATAAATAGGTGTCTTCTTGAAGTTCGGATAGCTGAAGAGTAGGAGAGTTGCATCAGACATCTTAAATGGAATAGGTTAATAATATTATGTCATTACTATTATCATCACCATCATTATTGATCATACATTTTCATACCCTCACAGCGTAATATAAGGGTATTTTTTCATGTGAAACATTACTATTTAAGCGAAAAATAATGATTTTTCTAAATCGACCTACTATATTTCGAAAATCGACTCACTATATAAAACAATCCGGCGAGGGCGCCGAAAATGTATGTTATTGATGTCAAGAATGGCCAACCCCATATGCATCAGAGCCTATTCTTGATAAAAGTCTCGGAACTATTAATATCAAAGGGAAATACTCAATCAATACTGCCTTCATACTAGAAACAAGAAGTATTATTCGCGTAAACTATCCATACCCTTCATTGTCCAGTTGTCGATCATCGATTGGTCCCATTTGTGTTGTCGTTCCTCCAGGTCCCATCCATAATCGACAAGTGTAGTTACTCTGTAATTGTACCAAGTCAATGTTAACGTAGATGTTACAGAATACCGAATAGTGAACCCAGTTAGAACATCTACAAAGTAATTCTTGCTGTTATTGCTAGATCGACCTTATTGGATATACTGATACGACCCTACTTATTCAAAAACATACGTTTTGGTACAACTAAGAATGCAAAAAAGATAAAATTACTGAGTGTCTTCTTGAATCCTGCTAGGTTGAATTAAAAGATGGCGAATACCACCGGCCACTCTCAGCCAGAAACCTGGAATGAGGTCCACACAAGCCACCACCCATTCATTTAAAAGAATAAATGTGCTTCTAAAATGACTTATCTGACGGAAAATGAGAAAAACGAGTCGAAACCATGTCGCCCCGTAACGATTGCGCGTGATTTCTGCAAGAATTTCCACATTAAACGAGTGAACATGAGTGATAGGGGATGTGCTATGATAGCATCATCTGATCACAGTAAAATAAGCGAGTGAATTCGGAAAATAAAGCAGGAAAAAAAAGAAAATAATGTAAAAATTCAAGCATTCTCATTGGAGCGAGAAGTTCTTGGTTTACACCAGTCACGGCGTTGCATTGGTCCCGCACAATGGGAAAAGGCAGAAAACGTAATCTTTGTGTTTTCCTTCCGTATACTGTAGATAAATTTTTCTGACGGTTTTAACTATCATTAATCGATTCAGCATATCCATATGCCTCTAACAGAACCAACCATTACGCATGAAATGCTCTGGTTGAGCCGGTAAAGGGCCAACAAAAATCATATACAAAAATATGCTATAATAGCATAAGATATCACATTCATTGCACTTTATCTCTAAATGACGGTACTCATTCTCAACATTCTAAAAGTCACGCGATTTTTTATTCGTTTCGGTATGACGTATGCCAACTTTAAAAGATGTTGTATGCAAAACTTGTGCTTATCTGCAATTGTTTGTTGTTTAAATTTTTTCGGCAATTTTTAAATAATTGGTTATCGTTGCCGGCAACCAATTTCGGCAAAAAAAAGTCGGCAATTTATGGCAATTCCAGCACACCCCTGGACTGTAGCTGACTGTTACGATATCAATCGTGCTGCCCGTTCTCAGACATATTATAGGATAGTTAAATATCAGATGGACTGTTATTTTGGCAGTCCATCGGATACGGACACGCGTTTGAATACGGTTCTATTCAGAATTCAAGAGGTGTTTTTTCACCCAATTTTCAAATGATAAAAAAGCGCACCCATCTTTTATATTTAATTTGTTTCTGATGATTTCACAAAAGGTAAAGATAAAAGGTAAAGGTACAACACGAAATCCCACGGGTTATCACTGCTAGGCCAGTGATATTTCAAGGCCAATTCAGTCCGGAGGGCCTAATCTCTTCTTCGGACCTACTTTACCACATGATCTAGGCACTACCAATTCCCCTTTCGGGCGCCTTGGTGAGGCGGAGGCGGTGAAACGACCGGGAATCGAACCCAGGACAGATGGAATGATGGGGCGCGCCATAGACCACTACACCACTTGGCCTCTTTTTCACAAAAGACATTCACAAAAGATTTCACAAAAGACATGAAAAAAGGGCAATATTGAGAATAGTTTTGAATTATGTTTTAAAATTACTTAATAATTTAGATATGCATCCTGGACGCGAAATGTGCGTTCCCCGATGACACCGGCATGAGGGCAATGACGAAGGGCATGCTGAAAAGCAATCCAGAGTGCAACCATGTCGTCCTGATCAGGTATTTTGCTCGTTCTCAGTGTGATTCATGCAGAACACTGTCATATATTATAATTATCAATGTAATCAGAAATTAGACTAAATATTCACGTACTTAAACCAAAAAAATGTAAATCAAATTGCTTGGGTGAATTTTGGCAGAATCATTTTTATTTTTGAGCAAATTTTGTCTAGATGTGTCGGGTACCAAAACCGGGTGGGTTCTTGCCACTAGCGGAAATGCCCGCGTATGATTTGTGGGATAGGAACAACTAGCGCACCATTAGTCTGTGCTGTTCGAATAAATAAAAAAACAAATTATGATGAGATTTCAATTACAACGTGTATTCTAACACTAAATATTCATAAATACATGTTTAGGCCCTTCAATCTGAAGAAATGGCAAGTTGAATTGTTCGATAACACTACAACGATGGAATTGGGAATTGTACTCAAAAGAGGGACAACCGAGCTATTCTCATGTAAAGATGATCATGTACAGTCCAAAACACATCGAAGTATGTTTAGAAAATGTAATTCAAAAAGTAACCAATACATATATATTCAGTCACTATTTCTGGCGAGCACTTCAAGAATGACACTGGCGACGGTGTTCATTGCATCTTTAACATCTACTCTGAAAATGAAACGGTACTGTACTTTATTCATGACTCCGTGTATGATCAGCCCACCCCGTTCGTTTCCAGAGTGTTCATGGTGTGACAAAGAAAAAGGTAGAAAGTGCAAAAGTTAGAGAGTACTTGGAGACACTTCTACAGGGGCTAATTTTACAGGGGACTTTCGCCTAAACGTGATTTTTACAGGGCGTTCCACACAATTTTCGAATATACTTAATTTCGCAGAATTGACCCCCATGTCGGCGTCCATGTATGATCAAATTATAGTTTGCTCGCATTTCGGCTCGCGAATATCTATGCCTTTAACAATGTGAGAATGGAGCAAAGCCTAACCATCGGGCATCTCATCTCAGTATCGAGCATAAATATTCGTTATTAATTAAATTTTAACTGCCACTATCCTCTCGCAAGGGAACGGTTAGGGACATGACAACCGGCATAAAATTCTGTCTGGAAATCCGTCAAATCTATCGTACAACGAAAAATTATTGGATCATGATTCATTTGAACCATTCTGAATGGTTCTAGCCAATCAACGGCGATTATGACCGAATTAGGCATTTGTGTTCTTATTCTTTCTTTTCATAGTTTTTCTTTCATTTTAATCTAGTTAGTGAGAATCATGATAAAATATTGCGTTTTCATAAAATCATGCTGATTCGTGAATCGCATATTCGATCCGTATATTCTAAAATGATTCTCGCGGACTAATTAGATTAGAGGAAAGAAAAACTAAGAAAAGAGAGAATAAGAACAAAAATGCATCATTCGGTCATAATCGCCGTTGATTGGCTAGAATGGTTCAGATGAATCATGATCCAATAATTTTTCGATGTTCGATACTTCTCACGAGATTCCGGTCGGCCTAACACATATTATCACTCTTGTCCTTTCAATGATGGGATAACACAATAAGTAAACAAATATGTAAATATAAGTCTGTTTTGGTGACCATGCACTACTTAATGGTCATCATTCGATCACACTAAATCTAGATAAATGCTATTATTATTGTTATTATTATTATTGTTATTATTATGATTTGTAAATACATAAATTATCCAATTCCAGATATCGAATACAATGAAGTCAATTGGTGATTCATATTCCTTCAACACTATCAAAATTAGTTTCGATGATACTGACATTACTGCATTCAGTTAGTTTGTTGGTTGCTCGCTACCCAGTAGTAACTTCCAAGTTTTTCAGCTCCATGTTCTGAAGATTATGATTGTGATAATGATGAAGTGTGCAGTTTTCCGAACAAAACTGACTTCAAATGTGGCCGAGAATTTGAGAAGTTGTAAGTTCTTCAGATTGATTTTTAAAAAGAAAATTGTGAATAAAACAACTAATTTATAGATAATATAATCCAGATAATGTAAACCTTACATATGATACATAAATTTGCAGATACAATGATGGTGATGGTAATTGGACGATACTCACTGATCCTGTCGAATGTGAGAGTGGATTGTTCAAGATAAATGGCACATCTCAATCGATTAACGCTGAACTCAAGTGCGCTGTGAAGAGTGAGTCTTTCAGAATTTTCCACACTTTTGTTTCTTCAATAAAAAAAACAGCGAAGCTGTCTTTTTAATGATATAATAATAAATACAAAGATAAATGTTTATACTCTGCAGAGTGTCACGTCTGCAAACCACCTACTATCACCGACGGATCGTTTGTTTCGGCCGTTGATAACGATGATTGCGCTCAAATTAAGGTATGGTAAAAGTATAACATATACATACAAAAAGACAAGCAGAGGTGCCTGCATTCTCCGAGCTATCTCGGTATATCTACTGCGTATGATGCGTTACAAACATTGTCACAAATCCCGCAATCCGAAAAAAAAGTTGTTCCACTTGAAGTCTGTGACGTTTTTAAGTAGACTTTTAATAGTGTTGAAATACCAGAGCAACACCCAAAGGTTTTCAGGGTGGTGGCCAAATTAATCATTGTAACAGACATACAAATAGTCTCGAAATTTGAATTATTTTTAATTGCAGTGTAAAACGAATAAGATGCTTATTGATGGTTCAACTCTTCACATGTCTAATCGGATCAATTGTTCCTCTTCACATCATTTGTTATGGGATGTTGGAACAACCCCCAGAGAGATTTCGAACGTCAAGTGTATAGATAAAGGTAACTATTGTATTTTTAATATTGATCTAGCTTTATTATCGATGTTTTTCCGCCTTCGTTAGCATGACCCAGCGTACCCCACGTGATTTAGTCCAAAGAAAGATCGATAGTTTTAAGGTGCGGGGGGAGGGGAGTTCGAAAATGAACAATGGATGATAAATGATAGTGGGCCTGAATTTTCTAATAAATGTCAATATTTCAGTGATATGCAACGATCTCATTCCGGTCAAATCGAAATGTGATGGGAAGGAATTGTGCACTAAGGTAGGTAGTGAGGGTAGTACGGTAGTTCAAGAGGGGCGTGGCTAAACCGAATATTCGACATACTATTGTTACTCATCCCCAGCTGATTAATTTTTTACCATTCATTAAACACATTTGCAGGCCAATCTCACCAATGTCTCTGGTCCATCTTGTGATGAAGGAGTTCTCACCTTCGTTGATTCCTCCTCGAATAATGTATGATTGAATTTATCAGCCAAAAGTTAAAGAAGGATGTCCATGAAAATATGGGTGCTCTATTATTAGGTTCCAAAAGTCTGCACTTTTTCTGCACTTTTTTTTACCACTTGACCCTTAGATCCTTAGTTGGACCCTTAGTTTGGACCACTTGTTCTCGTTCGAGAGCGGTTGTATGCCTTGTGGCAATGTCATACATCGAAGGCATATTGGGACACCCCACAAATATGTTTTACAATGATACCAATTCAGAGGAATACATTAAAGATATTGTCTGACGATTGATCTATCGATTGATTAATCCTTTACTTACATATCGATTGATTGCAGGCTACTGCTCTGTCCTCAATTGTGTGTGATGAAAACAGTGGAACGTGGACGTTGAACGATACCGAAGGGAATGATGTCTCAATCGGAAACAGTATCCTACTGCAGTGCATTGTAGCTCCACCAGAAGGTACCAATCATTGATGATTGATATTTGATCTTTGATCTTTTTTGATCTCTGATGATTGACATTTGAGCTTTGATCTTTGATGATTGATGTTTGATCTTTGATATTTTATTTTTGATCTTTGATGATTTGATGATTGATATTTGAGCTTTGATCTTTTGCACTATACTCAAGAGGTAAAAATAAAAGAGAGATAGAGCTCGTAGTGCGGTAATTCTTCGTTTCTTTTGTCTTACGCGCCTACGCCATAACGTTTTGCATTTCGCCTCGGTGTATGCGTCTTCACAAATTGTGGTGTATTATATTTTGGGCCTCGAGTAGAAAACCCTGATGGTCAATTGGTATACTGTAAGAAGTTACCGTAATCATCGATCAATAATGACTGACTACCGTGACCTTTTACAGTAATTTCGTAGACCATGGGGGGATACTCTCGATTTACGCCGACATATACGTAGCGAAATGTAACGCGCACTTAAGTATGCGCGTAAAGCAAATGTAACAACGCATTAGCACAGTACTGCACATGGTTCCAAGGATACGGTGCGGTACGGTACGGTACCAACGGTGCGGTACAGTACCAAACGTCTGAAAAGTTGTTGGATGTATGCATTAATGTATTTGTTTAAGTGGCCACAGCGAAGAGCGAAGCCAGCGGTCCGCCCTACATGCTCATCATCTGTATTGTAGTACCTGTTTTCGTCCTTGTTGTAAGTTTTGTATTTAATAATAATAATAATAATAATGATAATGACATTTTGTATACGCCCTAGGCGAGACTATAATGTAATGTAATGAAATAATTAAGCGTGAACTTTACAATCACAAAATTTATTTAAATTTGCAGTCGATGTTGTGTAATTTATATTAAATGTTACAGGTTATTATTCTGGCGGTTGTCTGTTGGTGCAGACGTCGGAAGGCTAAGGCTACCGGAGACATCACTTCTACGAAAACTGCCGCAGACAATACGGCAATGCCAAGAGACGATGGAAGGAAGACAGTGCCGACTGCAGTGACACAGGCCACGCCCTCTACGAAGAGTGAAGAGCATGAGGAGCAGAAGAAACATCCGGTTGAAGATAAGGACACGAAAGACACTCCTCCTCCCCCGAAGAACGAAATACAAATGAACGAAGATACGAAGATCACTGTCCCCACAACCAGCCAGCCATCTACTTCACAAACCGAAGCGGTTCCAGTCGAGAAGAACGGTGAGTATGCATGTTTGATCATAATTTGTCATATGGTAGAGAAGGGGAATTTATCTCGGAAGTGTCGACCATCTGCATGATGGAAATTTATGATTCGGACTAGCTACACCATTAAAGGGAGCGTAACCTCTCTCAATGGTCTCTTCGACGCGCAATGCTCTCTCGTTGTTAGAGAACAGAGAAATAGTGTGCGCAGTGAAGAGACCATTGAGTGAGGTAACGCTCCCTTTAATGTAGAATCTTTGTAGCACACTCGTCGAACAATATCGTCGCCGACAATGCACATGTTTCGAATGAGGACGCTGCCGCGAAGGATGATGCCGCTGCGGAGGAGGACGCGGTTGGAAAGGAGGACGCGGCTGGAAAGGAGGACGCGGTTGGAAAGGAGGACGCGGCTGGAAAGGAGGACGCGGTTGGAAAGGAGGACGCGGTTGGAAAGGAGGACGCGGCTGGAAAGGATGACATCGAAACAACCGCCATAGATCACACGGATGATGATCCTAAGACTGCCATCGCTGCTCCAGTAAAGTATGCATTTTTTCTCAATCTAGACAGTTATCATTTATTGCTAATAGAATAGTTCACGAGTGGAATTCTTTAGATGCAAATTTAGTAACCGTTGCCAATTTTTTCTAAAAACTGTGATTAAGTAATTTGCAGTTTGTCCCTTCTTTATTGCTTTTAATCAGTACACATACACCATGATATATCTTCTCGTTTTTGATCCGTATAGAGAAGATAAATATATTATTATTATTATTAATTTCTACTTTCTCCGGTTAATTCATGGAGTTTATGACACGTCAATGCATTGGCGTAGCGCACCTTTACTGTTTCAAAATTATCCGGTTTTTCTCATTTTGATCTGTAGCCACACGTAGCGGCCGAAACACCGGCAGTCGAATGGTCCTAGTGCACATTATTTTGCTAACTTAAATATTTTTAAATTGGTTCTTTTAAAGTGCACGCAAACCTATACTTGTATCTTAGCTTATGATCTTAGCTGAGGCTCCGCCCACAATCACATTTTTAAACGCTTAGTTCTATCATTAATGTGCATTATCATTATACAGGAAAGAAGGTAGCGAGACGAAAACTGATCAGTCAAAGGACAAGAAAATGATCAAGACAAAGGAGAAGAAAAATGAGAAGTCAAAGGACAAGAAAATGATCAAGACAAAGGAAAAGAAAAATGAGAAGTCAAAGGACAAGAAAATGATCAAGACAAAGGAAAAGAAAAATGAGAAGTCAAAGGACAAGAAAAAGGACACTGCAAAGGAAAAGAAAATGGAGAAGAAGGGTGCCAAGAAAGAAGGTAATACTATTATTATTAATAACAACAACAACAACAACAACAACAACAACAACAACAACAACAACAATAATAATAATAGCAATAATACAGTAACGATAAAGTTATAACCAAACGGGTTCGTGAGTCGGGACAAAAACGTCCACAAGCCTTGTTCTTCACCTCACCTGTTATAGATGTTTTGACTGACATAGGTCGAAAAGTATGTTATACAGTACCAAGCCTGGTCGCATTTTGAACCGAAATTTCCCAAAAATCGAACAAACCTGATCGCATTTTGAGCTAAGATTTCACAAAAATCGAAAAACTTGAAGGCATTTTTGGCTAACAATAAATTTGCTAAAAATCGATTAACCTAGCTATTCAACCTATCTATTCAACCTATGATCACTGCCAAGCGGCGGCGTTATTCAATGATATCACTATTTTTTGTCAATTCAAGTTTATCTGTAGTGCATTGGTAATTGGCTATTGGCTGCAGAACTAAAAGTAACGAGACTGAACCTCTTTCACACAGAGAAAATAGGTGTAACCCACAGCACATAAGACCTGCGAGGTGTTATAGCTATTCTAACACCCAAAAAGGGTTAAATATAACACTCCACAGGTCTTATGTGCTGTGGGTTACATATCTTTTCTCTGTGTGTTCATAGCCTGCAATTTTTGCCACGTTTTTTCTGACTATGTCGTATATTTCATAATAAAGTTATTTAATTACCCAAGTTTGAAGTAATGTCACTGATGATGGGTTTGAACACCCGAAACGCGTCTGACCAAAAAACTAATATGATCCAACTCGTTTTACCTATGGCATAACCAAGCTCTACACTAACATACTATCAAAACAATGAAGATAACCCAGTACAATCAATTCGATAAAGTTATTATTATTATTTTATTATATTTCAGATTACCCACGATCGCATATCGAGGATGAACCCTCCGGAGAGCCGGATTACAATGAAATAACCACCCTCTCGTATGTATTCCTTTTTTTTGCATATTGTCACAGGTCTTGAATTTGCGCGGATTTTTTTTGAATATCGTATTAAAGGGACTGACACCTTTGCCAACGGTCTCTTTAACGGCATACGCTCTCTCGTTGTTAGAGAACAGAGAAATAGTGCGCACAAAGAGATCATTGTGTGAGGTCACACTTCCTTTAAGTGTCCTGAAACTATCCGCTAAATAGCACTGGCGCACAGGTTCAGGAAGTTTGACATCTCATTTCCACCGCATGTCGTTTAAAAATATGTATTTACAGTTTCCGAGAGGGTCGTCTGCAGCATGAGATTGACACGATATACCACAACTTCTCCTCGCTCGTGGCCAAGAAGAATGGAAGGATCAAGTTTATGAGGAATGAGGTCGGTCAAGGGTTAAAAATAATTTACAAAAGTAAACATTTTTTTTCTCATATACTATGTCAATTTTCGAAGATCCGGTAGCTTATTATTCGTTGAGGCATTTCAAGCCGATCCGTTACAATTAACCGAATTCGTCGGTAAATATTGTGACATCGTACGCTAAACGGGCCCAAAAATATTTTTCGTTTACTAATAGTTCTATTTCCCGGATATTATACATCCGTCTCCTGCACTACTTCAGAATAGGGTACCAGTCCAAAATAATAGTATAATTGCCTGATATAAACGTCCTTTCCCTTGTATTTCTTTCTTTTTTCATGTCCTTTTGGACTTACCCGGTGTTCTGGTACCCTATTCAGAAGTCACGGCGGTTCAATTAAGAGAAATCCCTACATTTAACTTTGGCTTGAATGCTCTTGCATTACGAAAAATCGGCAAAGTTGATTTGCACTGGGCGGGATTCAAACCTACGAGGTTCGGATCGCTAAACAAAAGCTCTATCCACTAAGCCATCTCAGCATGACTCGCGAATCGTAAAACTCGATGATAGGTCTAGTCAGAAGCGAGCGCCCAGATATACCGTAATTAACTTTCGCGCTGGGAGAACCTAGATGTTTTACTGCTTATCATCACTCAGTTTGCGATACTTTCTTTCTCAGGCAAGAGCTTCTTAATTACTATCATTGAGCCGCCGTGGAAGTAGTGCCCCGGCCCCCTCGTATGATTGCACCTATTGTTACTGTGTACTCTTTCAGATCAAGTTCACGGTAGAGCAAGTGAAGTACATCTGCCTTAATGTTCAAGAACCTCTACTACAAGGAGGCAGCCTTCCGCTAGTTCCACTTCCATGTGCTGTCGTCGGCGACTTGCATGGTCAAGTGAGTTCTAAAATTCTATTTTAATTTATTTTAAATTGTAATTTTAACCTTTTAAATTTTAAAATTTTTCTAAATCTATTTTGAAATCTGTCACTTCAAGAACAAACAAAATAATAATAATAATAATTACATCCAAAAGATGAATATTATATTTGTATCAAAATTCCATTCGAATTTGCACCCGACAAAAGTTTCACGGACGTTTCGCAACGGCGTAGATACGTTACGAACAAAGCGATTATTGCAGTATCATGACCTTATTCGGGTCTTCCGTAAGTTGAATAAGGAAGGAATCCCCGGGCATCTTTGCCGAAGATATATATTCATGGGAGATTACGTCGATAGGTATTTTATGATTGATTATTTGATCTTTTAATTCTTGACGATTGATTATTTGATCTTTTAATTCTTGACGATTGAATATTTGATCTTTGAACTATTGACGATTGAATATTTGATCTTTGAACTATTGACGATTGAATATTTGATCTTTGAACTATTGACGATTGAATATTTGATCTTTGAACTATTGACGATTGAATATTTGAACTTTTAACTCTGCTCGTCAGTATAATATCTCTCGTTATTTAAGAGGAGCTCATTCACTGGAAGTTCTGCTCATTCTCTACATTCTCAAGACTCGCTTCCCTAAGCAGGTTGAGTTGCTCATACACTAGCATAGGTCGAAAAGTACCTTGCAAACTACGAAGCCTGACCGCATTTTGTGATTTCTTGTGAAAACCAGGCCGCATCGTAACGTAGCTATTCGACCTTTCACACTCTTTCTTTTCAAAGATAAAAGATCGGGGGTAATAAACGTTAAACATTCTGCAGATAACTCTGCTCCGTGGGAATCATGAAGATCCCTCCATGATTGAGAAGTATGGATTCGTAAATGAGCTCAAGGATCGCTACAGGGATCCGGTAACTTTTAGAATACTGTAATTTTCTTCCCGTTTGCAAGATGTTGAGCAAAATGAGCTACAATTGTTCATACGCATTCCAATGGAGCTAAAATTATAATATTATATATTAAAATTGAACTGAAATTCGAAATTTATTTATTGTTTTTGCTCTATTCAGAACGATTTCAAAGAAGTATATGCTGCAATTATCGAGACATTCCTCTATCTTCCACTCAGTGCTATTGCAGGTCAGTATGGAAAAAAAATTACGCCGAAAAAACGAAAAAAAAAGTATAACGGATAGACTTTCGAGAAGCGAATAGATTTATAATTGAAGAAACGCTCGCTTAAATTGTACTCGTTCTCGAAAAATAAGTCATATATAGTGGGTCGATCGAGGGTCTGAAACCATACATGGGCGGCATTGCCTCTAGCGGCAAGATCCACCCGATTTTGGCACCTAACCCATCCGATTTTCCAAAAAATCACCCAAGAAAATGAAATATCCAATAAATTATTACATTTAAATGCTACACTGTCTGCCTCCGACCCACCCGATTTTAAGTTCCATCGGCAATGGCCACCCATGTATGTCTGAAACTGTATAATGTTAACTATTGCATTCACAGGCAACTGCTTCTTCATCGTCCATGGCGGGATATCTAACACGGTATTCAGTCGCGACGATCTCAAGGTGATCTTTTATTCTTTGATCTTTGATCTTTGATCTTTGATCTCTGATTTTTGATCGTTCAGTCTTTGTTACTTTTTTTCTTTGATCTTTGATCTCGAAACATTGCAGACAGTCCTCCCAAGAGCGACCAAGAATATCAAAGGAGGTAGCGACTTTGCATGGTCGGATCCAAAATCGGCTGTTCTGATGTTAGTTGTTTTTCTTGTGTATGTACTATCACGGGTCTCCGGTAAAAGTGTAGCAACGCCTGCAACGCTATAGATAGGGGAAATTGGTCGCCAAAAGTTGTTGACTTTAAATGCATGTAAAAGCCCCTCCCCCCCTCCCCTCTTTGTACCACTCTTGCTCGCTAACCTACATGCTTACTATATTTGGCTAGTTGTAATTTTTTTAGGCCAAAATATGAAAAGAAATGTTCAACGTTTCAAGCTTTCAGCGAAATAGCGATGATTATTTTTTTGGTTTTTCAATAACAAATTATAATATTAATAATAACAGTAATAATAATAATAACGTAATAATCATTATAATAACAAATAACAATTTAGCTATGAGAAGAATTCAAAGAGGAAGGACGGATTATACTTCGGTCAGGCAGCTGCAGAGGATTTCTGTAAGAAGATCAAAGTGAACAAAATCTACCGAGGACATCAGGTATTGGAATTAAAGATCAGAGATCAAAGATCAAAGATCAATTTTCTATTTCCAGCTTTTCTATGAAGCAGTCGTGCACTATTTGAACGGCCGTGTTACCACAGTCTTCTCCGCAAGTGCATTCGTGAGTGTTTTTGCAATGGAAATTTGATATTGAAAAATCGATAAATGATAATTGACAATTCGAGAGAAAACAAAGAAAGTCCCTTATGTATCACCTCTTTCCATTATATTTGATGGAATACTAAAAATACTAAAAATAAAAATAATAATAATAATAAAAATAAAAATAATAATACTCATAATAATAATAATAATAATAATAATAATAATAATAAAAATAAAAATAATAATACTCATAATAATAATAATAATAATAATAATAATAATAATAATAATAATAATAAGAATAATAAGAATAATAATAATACTAATAATAATAATAATAAGAATAATAAGAATAATAATAATAATAATAATAATAATAATAATAATAATAATAATAATAATAATAATAATAATAATAATAATAATAATAATAATGGATGGTTTTTGCAGCAGCCGGGCACCGTGCACAAAGGTGGATTCGTGTATATCGGAAGGACCAGAAAGGAGGACAAGATTATCAAGTACTATGGAGTTGAGTGTGAGTTATTCCGAAAAAATAATATCATAAAACTGACCTTCACGGAATATCGCAAGTTTGCCTTGCAGAGGTTGAGATAATATTAATAATCATGGTTATAAAATACAGTAAAAATAATATTTTATATAGTAATAACCAGCCATGGGCTCCGCTAGGTCAGAGGTGAGAGAGAGAGAGAAGGAAGATAGAAGAGGGAGAGATTATGAGGCGAAAAAAGGAATAGAATGATTGAGCCAAAAAGAGAGAAAAGGGAAAGATAAGAGAGAGAAAAAGGAAGGATAGTCTGATGTTTCGGCCCTCGGTTCTAGACACCGGAACCGCCCCGTGTGAGTTGGGCCTCATCAGTAGTCGAGACCAGAGAGAGCGTGTCTGAACAATATTGACCGTATTAAATACACTTGTTTATTTGGTACGAGAGTAGCCAACCACTGCCACAATGAATTTCTATGTTTAGAGAGAGAGAGCACTGGTGAGAGAGTAAGTAGATCAGAGGGAGCGAGGAAGGAAAGGAGGAAAGAGTGGGGAGTTAATCGATAGTTCTTCCTCTGTTTAGCAGCAGTAGCAATGCAATTATGCAAGTACATTTTATACGGACAATATATTTTAATAAATACCAATGCATTTCAGTGTCGAAGGAGGAGAGAGCTCGCGTGAGGGATGTCAGAGGCCAAAACGGTAATGCCGTCGAGGAGGACACGGTTGCTGATGTCGAGGAGTCACAGAAAGATCCCAAGGAAGCTCCAAAGGAAGCTCCCAAGGAGGCTCCAAAGACAGATCCAAAGGAAGCTCCAAAGGAGGCTCCAAAGGACGATCCGAAGGATGATCCAAAGCCCACCCCTTAGACCCTCCTTTGTATTTATATAGACTGAGCAATTGATATAGACGACCACGTTGTATTGTCCCTTAGATTGATTTGACTGCGAATAGTGATGGTGTGGAGATGACGATAATGATAGATAGATGATAGTAGCATGATGATAGAATGATAGGATGATAATGATAGATAGATGATAGTAGGCGAAAAATACGAAACGTATTGTCAATTTCTCTTGCCTTTCTAGTATTTTTACTCGTCTTTGACTACATTTTCCATTCCTTTTCTACACTAAGTTTAGAATCTTGGGGAAAATGGGTTTTTAAAAATTATTTTAGTAAATAGTAGTATAGTAGTAGAATTGTAGTTAGTATATATAGAGGATGTCGCTATTCCAGCCCCTCTCTCTTCTGTCCCATCGCAGCCTCGATCCATTGTATTTTTTGTGGCGAGAGCAGTGGTGATAAATATAAGTATTTTATTTGGTGTTATAGCCACAAGTGTATAAATTACAGATAAACAAATTTAATAAGTAATGGCAAGCACCACTGGTGCGAGGGTCAGGCAAGGGATGAGTTTGAGATACTTACTTGGATACTTGGATGTCCGATATTCTGCTAACGTTGTCGTTAACGTCGTCGTCGTTTGAGATAGTTGAGAGAAATCGTAAGAGATATGTCGACGGCGACTTTGCGAAGATATCGTAGCCCTCTAATCTACCCTAGATCCAAATCCCGCCCATTAGTCCCCCCTTTGATGAATTTAAGACTGTGCAGTTGATATAGACGATGTATTGTTCCTTTCGTTGATGTACACTACCATACAGTACATATATCTTATCAGCACTAACTAGGGAATGGTTAGTAAAGGGTATGAAACTACGGGGAGTGACATCCACAGCGATAATCATTTGATTCTTTTGATTCCTACTAAGTCGATCATTGAGTGAAGTGGTTATACTGGGTTATCTTCATTGTGTGGAATCGTATGTTAGTATTGTGCTTGGTTATGCCATAGGTTAAACGAAGAGTTGGGTCATCTAGTTTATCGGTCAGACGCGTTTCGGGTACTCAACCCATCATCAGTGACATAATTACCTCAAACTTGGGTAATTAAGGGTTGAGTACTCGAAACGCGTCTGACCGATAAACTAGATGACCCAACTCTTCGTTTAACCTATGGCATAACCAAGCACAATACTAAGTCGATCATGCTTATTGTCTCTGTGGACGTCACTCCCCGTAGTTTCATTCCCTTTACGAACCATTCCCTAGTAAGTGCAGAAGAGTAAGTCAGGATAGATGTACATGTGAATAGTACTCCATCTATTTCAAGTCATTTAAAAACTACTTTCATCTGTTGATCGATCTAAAGAAGCCTTTTTTTCAAGAGTTTGAGGGGTCAGACAACTAGCAGAACTGGCTTGGGGATTGTGATCAAGACCAACGATTGGTGAACAGAAATGGAAAAAAAACTCGCGCAATCATAATTTGAGTGCCTCACAATTAGAGTATTCATTGTGCATAACCTCATGTTTATGATCCCCATTATTCTTTATAAAATATTCGTTGAAGACACACCTCGCGCGAATTTTGCTCCCGCTCTGGCGCAACGCTCTCTCGTGGACAAGGGAAGCGAGAGAGCATTGTCAGAGCGGAGAGTTTCAAATGAGCTCGGGTGATCCTTTAAGATTCGTTAACGAAACAACAATGGCCGATGTGCACTGATTACATACATGTTATTTGATAGAATGATAGAACTGTGTTGTTGTTTCCAAAACGAGAGTGCAGGACGATCAAAACAGTCATTTCCTTAAATTTTCAGGAAGAATAGTGAACGTAGCACAGCGAAGGTCGCTGTACTGTGTGTAACGCCCTATTCTCCCATAGTTGTTGACCATGTTAGAGGTACGAAAGAGTTCTAAAAAGAACGTCGGTCGGCAGAGGGTACACGGAGAGGATAAATATCGTGCACTGGGAACGAAATCGCCCATTTTTAGAGGAATAGTTAGTGAAATTTGGACCGTCTTTAACCAACATCATCCAGGCAATTTGCATATATGTAAGTTATAATAATAATAATAATAATAATAATAATAATAATAATAATAATAATAATAATAATAATAATAATAATAATAATAATAATAATAATAATAATAATAATAATAATATTAATAATAATAATAATAATAATAATAATAATAATAATAATAATAATAATAATAATAATAATAATAATAATAATAATAATAATAATAATAATAATAATAATAATAATAATAATAATTTATTCACCATAAAACAGGCAGACGTGTGGTAAACAATAATCAGTAATGTGGCGTTAATTTCTTGTAAATGGAATTGGAAATTGTAAAAAGGGTGTTAATTTTGTCCACTTGTAAAAAGTAAAAAGCAATTATCTCGGTTCTCTGACTAGTTAGAGACTTGAAACTTGGTTTTTAGGTTATAAACCATGAAAAAACTTATAAACGAAGTTTCAATTCTCTAGCTCTACTAAGAACGGAGATATTTCCTTTTTACAAAATTTTTAAGGAAAAACTCGAACATTCTTGTAAAAAGCAAATATCTCCACTCTTTGTAGAGATAGAGACTTGAAACTTCGTTTATAAGCTTTTTTCGTGGTTTCTAACCTAAAAACCAAGCTTCAAGTCTCTACCTAGTCAGAGAACTGAGATATTTGCTTTTTACAATACTATTTACAAGTGGACAAAATTAACACCCTTTTTACAATATCCAATTCCATTTGCAAGAAATTAACTCCACATTAAAGAACGAATGCAGAAGTGAGAGAACAATGAATTGTGATTTTTTTCTTATAAGGATTGATTGTCCAAAAAGTTGATAGTAGTCACTATGCAACTTCAATGCAAGGTCAATGTGAATGTGAACCTTTGTTTTGTCGCTCCACAACAAACTTAAATGACTATATGTGACATAATTCCTTAAAAGAATACCCCATGATAATTTTACCCTCCGCATTGGCAATACTCTCTCGTAGACAAAGAAAGTGAGAGAGTATTGCCAGAGCGGAGAGTTTCAAATTAGCTTGGGGTGTGGCTTTAAACAGCTTTTTTTTATTGAAGATCGAGAATGCTGGTCGGCAGTGGTCATGAGACGATATCCACGGATGGGACATCTCTTCCTTCTTCTGATGATTCATGTTCAAACTCCAAAGGAGGAGTCATCGTTCCCGCCACAGCTCCCTCCATTGAAGTCTCTATGCGACCACTTGCTGTTATCGTTGCTGTTGTACCAGGTTTCATTGTCTATCATGAGAAATTTCACAACAATTCACTGTAAATTTTATGTACCAATCCACTTAAAAGGAGCACTTCCTCTCTCAATGGTTTCTTCATTATGCACACTATTTCGCTGTTCTCTAACAACGAGAGAGCGTTGCGCGTCGAAGGGACCATTGAGAGAGGTTACGCTCCCTTTAACGATTCATCGTACCAACAAAATATTTGTAGAACTTTCAATAGTCAGGATCTACTCGGATTTCTGAAATACCATTTTACAAAGTTCCAATATACTTTTTTTTAAATTTCAGCTGTCGCGGGTTACATCTGCATTATTTCCACATTCATTCTCCAACCAGATATCGTGAGCAACTACACGCTGGCGATGTGTCCGGGACTGCACAGGTTCGATTATAGATTGATTGATTTGACTGTTGATGTCTGCTCATTGCATGATTAAATGCGCGCCCCGATCAAATTTTATTCTCCGCATAGGCCATATACGCTCTCGCAGACAATGAAAACGAGAGAGCATTATCAGAGCGGAGAGTTTCAAATTTCTTCTTATCAATACTTATTGAGTATCCCGTAGTCTACAATCTCATGAAGATATTTTCAGTGGATTCCCTCCTTTATCCTATTCGATTGGCGTTTGGGATCCTCAGAAGTCGTTCTGGATACTGGCGTTGCTGGTGCACATCCCACCTAATGTTCTGTTGATCACGGTTAGTTATTCATCGACATTTGACACTCACCGGTCTGATCGGTCGACGTATCCATGAACGGTGGCAAACAGTTTGCCGTCATGATACACAAGCTTAGAGGGAAGATTTCCGGAAATTGTCCCCAACCCTTATGGCTGTGATGACGGCAAACGTTTGTCACCGGTCATGAATTCCTACTCTCTCGCAAACAAAGTACCTGAAAATCAAATAATCTCTCGAATCTCTCAATTAAAATAATAAATATTTTTGAAACCTTATCTCTCGTTACCATCATTTGTCTCGTTTCGTGCATACGCACGATGATAAAATATATATAATATATAATCAGTTATTTTCAAAGTTGATCGACGTATTCCATTTTACTGTTAGGTGAATAATGTTCAGATAGTCCCACAGCAATGGTTGATGGGCTCAGGTCGTATTAATGTCTACGTTGGATGTACCACGGAGATGTTGGCACTCGTGGCTGTCACCATCTGCCATGTTGATTCAGTTGCAGGATTTAGTAAGAATTATCTGATCATTAGCTGTTAAAAATTCTTAGAGCGTCTGTTATTTTGTGTTTTAGGAACCTTTGAAAGATCGAATTGCTATATTACATTTTCATGTAAAATGCAACTCTCCATCTCACATTGTTAGATTTCACATTGTTAGATTTTTAATCTCACATTGTTAGATCTTTTTGTTAGATTGTTAGATAATGTGTGCGTGAAATATATTTCGGAATGCCGAAAAATATTTCGGCATGTGTCGAAAATGAAGAAAGAATAGCACCCCAGTCACTAGAAATTAACATCTTCATTGAACTGAACTTCGAATGCGAATCTTTAGAGGAATACTGTTTTGACTACAAAATCATGCTGTTTATTCGACTAAAATTCTCGAACATTTCCGATCGACCGGCCGATCTAGTCGAGAATAAGAGAGGAATTGTTCATGAATAACAGAAAATAACAAGTATTCAATGAATTTGCATTTAGTCCGGACAACAATGAAAGAAAAAAAAGAATTTTTTTTTTCGAAAATCTACAAAAAAAATTGAATAAACAACACTACGTCTTTAGCAAAGAGATAGTGATACGAAAGTTTTCTAGGCAAATGTCTTTCAGAAGTGCACGCTGGTCTGTTCGGACTGTGGGCGGGAGCGGCCATTTTTGGCATGATTGTCATGACCCATCTTCAACGTTTAACCGGACTCCGACACCGCAATGAGTGGGTTAGTCAATTTTCCTATACTTTTATTTTCTCTTAATATGAGATAAGAGATATTGTCAAAAAAGTCTCTCGCGCACTGTATTTCTTTCGTCATTTAGAGGCACATCCTAGCTAATTTGAAATACCCCGCTCTGGTAATGCTCTCTCGCTTTCTTTGTTTAGGAGAGAGTTTTGCCAGAGCGGAAATTTACTTGGAGTGTGCCTTAAATGTTTTGTAATGGATACTGCATTCATCTCACACAACTTTGACATGAAGTGAACATTTCAGTTTGAGCGAACGTTCTGGATCAAATTGTGTGTTGTGTGTCTCTTCTGTTTCGCTACATTTGGCGTCGCTGTATTATATCCACTCTCGCAGAGAATATGCTCACTGCCAGGTATGAAACTGATGTAAAGTCCCGCACAGTCGCCCTCCCTAAACGCGGTCCTTTATGAATCATGCAGCGGCCGATTTTCGGGAGGTCGACTGTCCTGGACTGTCTATACTTTTAGTTAAATCTGTACAGATTATTTTAAAATTGTATCAAATTTTCATTATTTACGACATTCCATGTGTATTATGTGATACGCAAGGTCGGTAAGATGAATGAACTTTGTGTAGCCCTTGATATCATCAAGAATCGTTGATGGGCACTTTTGTGCGTACTCCCTTTCTCATACAATATGTGCGTATTGTCCGTATAAAATACGCACAAAAATGAGGGTCAATACCAAGAGAAGGGTGTAATGAAAGATATTTTCAATTTCGACTGTATAGTTTCTATGTAGTTTTGTTATGTGATTATTTTGTTTGTCATTCGTTTAAATGTGACACTCACACAATAAAATAGCAATCTCTAAAAATACAGGTAGCACATCTGCGGCCACCCCATAATAATAATAATAATAATTTATTCACGTCAAGCGATCATCGCTAGGTGGACTCCATAACCCACCGAAATGCATTTATTATTGTAACCAATCTGTCCTTTAATGTTTATTCATTTCAGTCTTCATCACTTTCTGTCTGTGTGAGTACGCAGTGATTGGATTGTATGGAGTCTTCTGGAGTTTATGTCTCTACGAATTTGGTGGCGAATTCAAATCGGTCCGCATCGTCGCCGATGCAAGGCCAAACAGCAAACGCAAAGAGATGCTTCTGCCAAAATCCGTGTTTTTCGATCAACCATCATAATACTGTTCGATAGTTTGATATTTTTAATTTGTAATAAAAGTTTGTATTAATGTGTAATTTCGATTTTCTGGAAAGTGGCTATTTATGGGGAAAAGTGGGAAGAGCAAGAATTACCCATTTGCTGGCCATAAATATCGATTTCTGACTTTTGACCTCTTTCCGGATAAAAGTTTGAAAAATCAGCAAATTTTCCGCAAATTTTTGAGGTAGACGAAATATTAGAAATAAACCATAGTTTGTTATGAGCAAAATTGTGAGTAGATGGAGAAAATTTGTGAATGAACTTTTTTTCGAAAGATCAAAATTCGATTTTCTCACTGCAAACGATCTCTTAGACAAAAAGCGAGAAAGCCTGGTGTAAACAATACCGTTAACTTAGCTTCTGTATAGATTGGGAAACAAAACCAAGGTAAAGTAACTTCGATCGGGTAGCGCTACTTCATACGGATTCGTGTATGGTGGCGAATATTTTGTTATGAATATTGTTTCCGAACAACGCATTATCTGTACATACATGACACGATACATTTAAATTATGGTAGAAAGGCGATATTAACCTTCTAGTGAGAGTAGTATTTACCCAGCTTAGGGAAATATTACAACTTATGCAAACAACTACAATATCCGACCTCGCTTGCCTCTCCAAGAGATGAATCCACGTAGAATTTCTTCCTTCTCAATTTCTTCGGAAAAAAATATAAGAATTCAATTGCTTTTGAAGAAAAAGAAAAATGTAAGACGATGCTCTCTTTGTTCAACATTTCCATATTCTTTCTTGCTTAATTCTCTTTTTTCCATTGAGACACCTCCAAATTCGCCTAGACGAACCTACATCTATCTTTACTGTATTCATTAATTTTATATTTATTTTTTCTATTTCTTTATTTCATCATATTAATACATATGATTACATTAGGGGAATATTGTGTTATCTCGAAATACATAAATATTATTACAATATTAGGGACTGTGAACGAATAGACATTTAAATGTTTTTCGCTTTCATTAGACGAGAAAATAACCAAAAAAAAGTAAATACTGAAAGCGAACTCTTCTCTTTTTTCACACCTTTTAAAGAGTACTGAATACACCCAAACGCCCAGTCGCTCGAATGTCTTTCAGATGAACATTTAAGTCTCTTATTCGTAACTCATAAGTATTGTATGCTACGATCAAGTAATCGCAGCCTTCTTTCTTACCTCCTGACTTTACCATATTTTTTCAAACATTTAATTATGAATCTTAAAATACCCTCCGAGGTCTGATAAAATTAATATTATTATTATTATTATAGGATGTTGTCTTAATTGAATTATCCCACGAAGAACCACCATGAATTTCGATCCATCTGATATGGCGTTCCAAAGATGTGAAAGAAAAAAGATGAAAAGAAAAGTGAAAAATAAATAAAATATAAATCTTTATTTCTTAAGATCGTTTTACAGGGATGGAGTGAAGTGCATGTTTATTATATTAGAAGAATGTTCATCGCAACTGGCAAGTCTGTTTGTGGCTGCAGTATTCTCTTCAATACTTGTCGTCTCGCAACTTATATTTATATTTTATCTACGCCCGAGAGCGCAACGAGAAACAATTAGAAAATACGAGTGAAACATAATACATGATGATAATGACTCTCATAAATACTATGGTGAATAAAAGGGGGTGGGGGGGGTGCATAAGGTAAGAAATATATAGAGATCAATCAATCAGGCAAACTGGGCTCATCTTGTCATCGTCTGGTCTTTCTCTCATGGTGGGAGTGAGAGTAGGAGGAATTAACCGAGGAAGAGGACTCGGTGACCAGGTTGACTCTGCTCCGAGAACCAGATGCTAGATTGCTAATGGGTATGGGTGGTGCTGAATTAAAGAGATAGGGAGAAGGGGATGAATGCTATGACAAGGGGATAAATATAGATGTGCAACTATTAATGAAGATATTGATACAATTATCGATAAACGGTAAACTTGGACAAAACTTTTGAACGAAGCGAACTAATATGTGTCCACTCCCTCTCTCTCCATCGTCCCTTCTCATTCCGTCCAAAGAATAGCCGCGTTGTTTACTTCCTGCACATTCTCTCCCTCTCACCCCCCTCTCTCTCCCTCTCTCCCTCTCTCTCTCTCCCTCTCCCTTTCCCTCTACCTCTCTCCTTCTCTCTCTCTCTCCCCCCTCTCTCTCCCTCTTCCTCTCCCTTTCTCCCTCTCTCTCTCTCTCTCTCTCTCCTTCATCTCTGACCATCGTGCTTCCTTCGACTATGATGACTATTTCAATGACGATTCATTTTCCCTTTATCTTTTCTACTTCTTCTTCTTTTCCACTAATGATCTCTTCAATAGTTGCTGAAAGAAATGAAACACAGAGAACCCTCTTCGTTCTGCACACTCTCTCGCCTCTTTCTTTTTTCATTTACGAATTTGAACAGACACGCAGCACTCGTTTAGTACTCCCATCAGACTCTGATTCTTCCTCCCTCTCCTTCTCCCCCTCCTTCTGTCCTCTCTCTCTCTCCCTCCCTCTCCATCTCTCTCTCCCTCCCTCTCCCTCTCCCTCTCCCTCTGTCCACTCTCTCCCTCCCCCTCTCCATCTTCCTCTCCCTCTCCCTCTCCTTCTGTCCACTCTCTCTCTATCTCCCTCTGTCCTCTACCCTCGAGTTCAGTGCACTTACCCTCACGTCTTCGTTGTTTCTCGTAAACTTCTTACTATTCTTTAACTTTTTCAGCAAAACTCTAGTTTTCGAACAATTTCGAATATTTTTCCACTATCCATGATTTTCTTTTCACTTTCCTGAGCGTATCCGCATAACTATCCCTGGCCCAGCAGTGATCTAAGACTTCGTGTGCCTTGAATAACGGGATGCAAAAGGTAAAAGGCCAAGTTAAGGTACCCGTTATTCAAGGCACACGAAGTGATAATTCGGAATGTACCTTTTACCTTTTATCTAAGGTCGAAAAAAATTTTTTCATGTTCTTTGTCCTCTCTATTAATGACCATTTCTTATCACTTCTTTGGTTCCACTGATAATTGATAAGAACAAATTGATTCCTTTTTTTCCTAGACATAGACACTTACTACTTGCGCTCTGATTAAAAATCGCGAAAAGAAAAAAAAGAGACGAGAGAGTATGTAGAGCTAAGAGAGTATTCTGTTCTTCTCTTGACTTTTCAACTTTGTCCGGGACTCGAGTCGCTGTAGAGGTTGTGTTAATTTTTTTGAGAGAGGCTGGACTCTTTGTTTTTTAATGTATTTTTGTATGAGAGAGTGCACCTCGATATAAAAGTCGTTTGATCTTTGGTCTTTAGTCTTTGGTCATGTGTTTCATCTCAAACGAAGAACTCTGTCGCAGGTATCTTAACATACATGGCCTCTCCTAAATAAG
Organism: Parapristionchus giblindavisi; assembly: GCA_943737045.1. NCBI lineage: Eukaryota > Metazoa > Nematoda > Chromadorea > Rhabditida > Diplogasteridae > Parapristionchus > Parapristionchus giblindavisi. The sequence continues at coordinate 2,066,852 of CALSFV010000003.1, read as the reverse complement.
CCTCTGAATTATATCATTTTCTATTTCGGGCATTCAGCTACCAACAAATACTATTCCATTCCTACGTCATCCTCTCATTTTCTCTTCTCTTCTCTCTCATTTGTTCCCTTTTACTAGTCTGATGAAGACGCCTTCTCATATTACTATATTTTCGTTTTCAAGATGAATAATTAGACACGAAGGGAGACATTTTCGCTATTTATCTCATTCGATACTCATTTGCTTCTCTGTAACTTCGTTCTTACTTCTCTTTTCTTCTCTGGAATTTGAAAGGCACCGGCCGAGCTAATTTTAAAGTGTCCGCTCTGGTAATGCTCTCTCGCGTACTTTGTCTGTCGCGGACGAGCGAGCATGAGCGGAGACTAAAATTTGCTCGGGATGCCACTTTAAAGGGGTGTAAGACTTGTCGTATCGCTGTGTTCAAAAGTTAGAAAACGTAGAGGAAATGGATGGAGACTCTCCACTTGTTTCACAGTATCTCGCCCTTAAATATTTATCGTTTCATGGAAAAGCGAAAAAAATAACGATATGTTTGATATTATATATTTCAAAAATAAAAAAAACAAGAACGACTAAAAGACTGTAATTTGTAGATCACAGCTTTGACACTGTTACAAAAATGTGGGATTTACGACCGATGAATCAAGAGCATTTCATTTACTAGCAATTCGATCAGATAAGAAGGATCTTTCGAAGATAACACTAACATTATCATCGTTGCATTTACTCTTCTTCATTTTCTCCCCTTTCGTGTGGTAGATCACTTTTCGTTACATGCAAAATTCATTTTAGGACATCTCCAAACTGGCTTCGTCCCAACAACTACCAGGTAAGTCTCCATTTCCACATTTTTAAAAATCATGGCGCATACCTGAACACCAACGCCTACCTTTATAAGTTATAGAAAACAGAATCTACTCTTTTAAAAACACTATCTTGTTTGAACAATTTGAACATTTCCCAGGTATTCCGTCCCTGCGAATTGATTTTTGTTAATCAATAACCGATCCGATTACAGTATGCATCATCGGTGCGGGAGTGTCCGGTCTCGCGGCAGCTAATCTGCTACAGAAGCACAATCATCCCTGTGTTATATTGGAAGGATCGAATAGAATTGGAGGACGAGTGTATCCATTCGAGCATAGTACGTCCCTTTAAAGGAGCACCTCGAGCAAATTTCACTCTCCGCTCTGGCAACTCTCTCTCGTAGACAAAGAAAGCGAGAGATTATTGCCAGAGCGGAGAGTTTCGAATTAGCTCGGGGTATTAGCCCTTGAGTTTGCATGATTTACCCTTTCAATATGAGACATTTTAATTACAACTGACTCTGGCCTGCCAAAGATTCGTAATCTAGTCTATTTCAGAGGATGGCTATCTCCAGCACGGTGCAACATTCGTGAATGGTTCAAATAATGCTATATTCGATATAGCCCGTCGTGCGAGTGGGTGCAATATATTTAAAGACATTTATCCCAAGATACATTGAAACTCTCCACTCTGCCTACTTTCCCAAATAAAGTGAAAGAGAGGGTGGTACTGGAGGAAAGTAAATTAGCGTGGAATGTTCCTTTAAATGCAAACTATATAAAATAACATCTGCATTACACAATTTCCTAAACACAATTATGTTACATAACGTCGAGTAAAAAAAGGATCCGTTTTGTTGTTTTATTATGAAAAAGTAAATAAATAAATACAACTAATATTATTTTTTAAATATCAATTAAATTAATAATTATTAATTCCAGACGTGCTCGTGGAACAAGTTGGCGACTATGACTTTTGGATTGACTACAGTAATATCCATTGGGAAGGACGAGGCATTGACAGGTTTTATATAATTATTATTCGTTAAATAATAAAAATTAAAGTCCTGAGTATTAGCATCCGGCGAATATTTTCGTGATGCGGTGTTACATTTTCAAACTCACGCCGTAACCTCCGACTTAACGACGGAGACGTTACGACGGATGTTACGGCGTGCGCACGTTTAGAAAATGTAACACCGCATGACAAAACTGTGAATGAATAAAGAAATATACCATAGCAAAAGATGCATATAATACTTTAATGATAAAAATTTTTGAAATTTTTTTTCCTCCGTAGTAATAAGTTCCAAATCAGCGACGTTACTCTAGCTAGTTTCCGCTGCGCCAAGGAATTGATGAGCGGTCCTACTAATTTCTTGCGTACCGCTTATCCTTTTCATAAACGTTATGTTATGGACTGGCATATACAATCGCGTGCTTCCATCTTTAATATTGAAATACGTAAATATTATTTCATTATTTATATATGGCCATGTTATAAGTTATTTCAAATGTTTATATATGTACATGACATTACGAGTTCACTGAACATGGTAGATTCTGAAGGGTTTTTGTTTAAATTCAATGTTTATCCTTTATTATTCATATTATTCTTAACATATTATTATATTATTAGTAATATGTTCATTTATTCAGAAAAGACGCGGAAGACTTTGGAATCTTTGTGAGCGGACTAGAGAAACACTACGAGGAAATGAGTGAGGCACGTCCTGAGACGAGCCTTGCTGATGTATTCTGGATTGATTATCACACTTTTCTACAGGTACATACGAGTATACTCCAAAGAGTTACCAACAAGTTGTAATCAATGCTCCCCGCTCTGATAAAATTCTCTCGTTTGATTTGTCTGCTAGATAGTTTGGCCAGAGCAGAGAGTTACAAATTCGCTCGTGTGTACCTTTAACATGAATATTTCTACAGGAGAATGATCGTATGTCTCGCCGATCTCTCTTCGATAGTCTGGCCTCGTTTTATCTGAGTTATTTCGAAATGGAATGGGCTGCACCCGCTACAAAGGTACTAATGATTAAAAAATATTATTATTATTATTATTATTATTATTATTATTATTATTATTATTATTATTATTATTATTTTGCACAATAAAAAACATAATATAAAAAATAATCAACACAATATACAGTAATCCGCCAATCAATATTTCTTGCAGATGTCACTGTGTAATCTATCTAAATGGGACGATGATACGCGTCATCCGTTCGATTTTAGTTGGTCAATGAACAAATTCGGATACAAGAAAGTACTGGATGCACTCAAATCGGATATACCTGAGGTTAATCAATCAATACTATGTCATACTGTATGTGCTCGTTGCAGGACCGGATTCGGTTGAAGACGGTCGTCACTAATATTGATTATAGCAATGGTAGGTGTCCATTAGACTGGCAGAGAGCAAAGATTCGATGCAATTGATTCGATTTCAACAAGGGTTTCTATTATGATTGTCGTATTGTGAATTTCTTTTTGAAATATCTATGGTTTCTTCGTTTATGGGTACATAAACCTATCTCTTTTTCTACTAAAGGCATACCCCAAGCTAATTTGAAACTCTCCGCTGAGGCTACAGTCTCTCACATTCTTGTTTGTGAGATGTCGTTGCCAGAACGAGTAAAATTAGCTTGGGGTGCGCTTTTAATCTGTAATTATCATAAGTTGTTTATTCAGACAACCACGTGTTGGTAACTACTGACGATGAAAAAGTTGAGAGCTATTCCTGCGTCATCGTAACTTGTTCACTCGGTACGCCATTTTTTTTTAATTTTTAAAATTGAAATTATTTTGAAAATGCGATATTTAAAATATTTTCAACATTTGAGGATATCTGAAGAGGCATGCGATGTCTCTCTTCACTCCGACTATACCGAAACAGAAGATGGAAGCAATTCATTCTATTGGTGAGTTGTTCTGTCTCTTTGAAGGCATACGCCAGACAATTGAAACTCTCCTCTCTGACCACATATGTACATACTCTCGCAGAAGGAAGATTGTGCGGGTAGAGTTTGATTGTCACGGTGAATAGCATTCTTTGCAGTAGCTTCCTGATCTAGTTAAATTAAATTTTTCATAAATCCAAAGATGTGACAAGATTTTCTGTCATAGAAAGAGTCTCCGTGCGTCAAGAGAAATTATTCCTGCTAGTTTTTGAGAGAGAAAAAAATATCATGAAATGCAAAATTGTACAGGATTCGGCGATATGCAGAAACTTCATCTCTATTACGAGCAGCCATTCTGGAATGAGGGACAATTCAATATAAAGTATGTAATTGTAACAATATTCATATATATATCGATCACTGATCTGTCAATTACGATAAATAAATAAATAACAATAAACAAATAAAATTATTATTATTATCTTAACTTTAGTACTATTGGCCGGAAATCCTCTCCACTCCTTGGCAGAGGAAACGTCTTTGAGATATCGGCGTGGTCTAATGTTAGAAATAGTTTGATCTTTGATCTTTTGTTTAGTGATTTTGATCTTTGATCTTTGGTTTTATGATATTGATCTTCGATCTTCTTTCAGTCTCTGACTCTTTGGCTTTCGGGACCAGCAGTAGAAGCAGCCGGACGAATGACAAATGAACAATTGAATACAGAAATCACTGAACATTTAAGGTTTCCATTAATATATTTCTGTAATTTGACATTGACATTGAACAACTTTATCAGCTAATGGGTGTTACGTAGCTGGGTTGCCATGAAATTTCTCCATTCCGAACGATTGTGCCTCGCAATTTGCATGAATTGTGGACCAGCAGCCTATACGAAATCGTCCCTCCATCTCTTGACTGGGCGTCCCTGTTTCCTCTTGCAACTGGGGGTCCAATTGAGCACACTCAGCGACCATCGATCATGTCGCAGTCTCGAGAGCTTCTCTACCCACAACCACCTCCGTCTCTCCGCTTCCCTAACAACGTCCTTGAAATTTGTAATGTCACGGATTTGCTCATTGGACATTCGGTCCAGAATTGAAACCCCGAGAGTTTTACGTTCGAGTCTACGCTGGGCAACTGACAGCATTTGCTTTTCACGTTTATACCATGTTTCGGCGCCATAAAGAATAATATATTTCTGTAAATATATTATTATTACATTTCAGTTGAATTTTAAAGGCATACCACAAGCTAACGTTAATCTCAGAATAGGCAATACTCTCCCGTAGACACAACAAAACGAGAGAGTGTGGCCAGAGCGGAGTGTTTCAAATTTAGTCGAGGTGTTACTTTAATATCCCTGTTTTCAGATTAGCCCTCAAAGATCCATCCATACCGCCTGCGACAGAAATCATGAGGTTGGTCTTTGGTCTTTGGTCTTTGGTCTTTGATCTTTGATCTTTCCATATCAGACATTCATGGTATCTGGATCCTCTCCATCTCGGTTCCTACTCCTTCCTCACTCCTGAATCAGTTCAAATGGGAGATGCCAACTCAATTCTTGCCGAACCAATCGATAATTGTGATAATAGGTCAGTCTTCTTTGTTGTTTTGTAGGTTCAACACTTCAAAATTCCAGCTGTGATGACTATTTTTAATCCATAATCATGTATATTCAGGCCTTTGGTTTGCTTTGCTGGTGAGGCAACACATTCAACGTTCTATCAAACAACAGCCGGTGCTTATATAACTGGAGAGAGGGAAGCCAGAAGGATACTTCAATTATGATTAATATATTTATTTATTTATTTATTTATTGATTTATTGTTAAGAAAATATTGATCATCCGTTTTTCCAAACATATTTCCTTCGTGAACATATCCAACTTTGATAAAGCACTCATTTCGTTCGAGTCATTGACTTTATGTAAAATTTATAATGGCGCCAACTCCAGCTCTTTAAATTTAATTCTTCACTAGTATCATAATTCGAACTTTACATTGAAACCTGGTTAAAGAAGGGGACCCACGAGATTTGGAGTGCACTATTGACAAGAAGAACATGGGGTATAGGAAGTGGCATTATGTTCTCTATTAGATATGAGCGAATTGGTGCATAGAGCGTGTAGTTCAATGGTTAGTGGTTAGCGCTAGTAACCGCGCTACGTGGGTTCGATTCTCGTTTGCAATTTTCTTTATATGCATCCTTCAAATTCAAAAACTCGCGCCTTTCCCTGGGGGATCAATGAACTTTATGCTCAGATTACGACATTCCTGTTCACCTAAAATTTTAGAGAAAATTGTTTTTGTATACAGGGAGATGTGATCTACAGTTCTGCCTGGCCAGTTTAGTCACGAAAAAACTCGTGGGTCCCCTTCTTTAAGGAAATATTATATACTTCGATTGTGATTGATTGATTGATTTATTGATTGATTTATTGTTGAGTCCGAGCAATATTTTCGTGAACAAACTGTAAAGACAGAAAGATAGAAAAAGTTATTCTACATACTAAACATAAATTATTTTATGCTAATTCAGCTTATTGATGGCAAGAATCATGAATGAATCATGCTTGATGTACAGGCAAAGGCGCGAAATTTTGAAAATAGGAAAGTTCAGCAATATGTTTCGAACCCGCGACGTTACGCTTACTAGTGAGCACTTTTGCCACTGCGCAACTGGATTGATGAATGGTCGTGCTAATTTCTTGCATATCACTTGTCCCTTGCATAATAGATATGCTATGCTTTTGCATAGACATTCGCAGGCCTCCATCTTTAATAATAATAATAATATTTATACGTATTCATGAATAAACAATGAAACGTGTGGTAAACAAAAAGAAACGAAGTGAATCGATAAACGAAGATGATTATGCTAACGATATTGAATTGCTCACGGGTTTAAGAATGGACTGATCTTTGGGATAATAAAGACTAAATATAATTATTTAGGGAAACTCTATTTGATTGCCAGGTTGTACCTAAAGTCTTACCGCACTAGGAAAGAAGCTATAATGTCTATTAGTAAATCTAGATCCGGGGTTGTTAAAGTTGAGCCTGTTTCGTGTGGTATAGGGGCGAAAATAGTGGGATTTTTTTATTGCAGATTTTATATTTTCCTCTAAGCGGGTTCATGGCTGTCCTCAAATCTATGTGCTCTCTGCGCTTCTCTAAGGACTCTAGGCCCAATTGGGTGTTTCTCATTGCGCTACAGGGCACAGCATCCCACGTATGGCTTTAAGGCACTGTTACATTTGTCTTACGTGCATACAGTGTAGCCTAAAAGTCATGGGACACTGTTTCATTTTTTATATCTTTTGATCCAGAAAAGCAATCAAGCTGATCTTTTCAGTCTACGTACAGAATTTATCAGGAAATATTACCATGATGTGTTGGTATAATTAAATTAGTTCACTGATGCGTAGTGATGACGCTATCGAAATACACTTTTCTGAAAATTTACATTTCTTTACTGAAAGGTCCTGTTCTTCTGAAACATTGTGAGAGTGGAGACCCCTACTAGGGCTTCACAGTTACACAATCCGGAATGGCTCCGATTCCGATTTCAAGCTGTAGCAGAGTCGCAACTTTGACCCCCAAAATATATAACTCAGCTTCTAGATGTGCTAACAACCCGTTCTAAGTGCTGAAATGATGCTAGTGTCGAGTAATGTTTATTATGGTAGATTATGGTAGTCATAGCCCCAGATTATGGTAGTCATAGCTCGTCGTTTGACCTCAGGGCATAAAATATTTTTTTTGGGGGAGGACCGATTTTGAGACCCTGCCGTTCAGAGGCCGGGTCTTCTAAAATTATGATTCCTGCGCAAGCAGCTTTGGAATATATCATATATTAATTTCCAATATTTTTGTTTAGTTCCGATTCCTTTCATACCCGCAGCAAATGTTATGCTGAGGTGTACTCGGTTGTAGCGAGTAAAGATCAAAATACAAAGATCAAAGATCAAAGTTTAGCAATAGTGTAAAAACATTTGTGAACATCTCTAACATGCATTGGTACTTTGAAACTAAGAGATTTCATCAATAGAGGCTCAGGGGCGAGAGCAGTAAGAGAGAAAGCGCAAGAGTGCGCACCGAGTAGACCTAACAAGGGAAGCACCAGTTGCGACGGAAATTATTTTGAAAGCGACCCATATGGGTCGTTAGGGTTGAGGGGGAGACCGCCAAAACTGTTTTTAAAAGTTGCCAAACTGTTCTGGTAATCGATATTTTCAATCAATATTTTCAACGCATGAGCGGATAAAATGCCATTACTATGTGTTCAATGAAGCTGCAGGTTTCAAACTTGGCAGAGACAATACCCCATGAGTGATACAAAACCTGGTCTAGTATGAGCCCGATCAGTTGAATTCTGGGAAATTTTAAAAAAATTATTTTTTCTTATTTTGAGAGGTACAGGCAGTACCTTCTCAGGTTAATTTCGATTCAATTTAAAAGCCAGATGTCTTCTATATATAGTAGACGACAATATACTAGAGCTTCATGAAATTTCGTGTTTTTCGGGAAAAGTTATAATTGAAGAAAGATGGTAGAAACCAGTTTCACGTTTTTTTTTCGAAATTGTCTGAATTTGTCCGATTAGGCTTAGGCTTTGCCACGACAATTATCATGAAGACAAAAGATGATTCCTATAATAGAATAGCTATGGATGCTCTTTTAGTCCCACAGCAAATCATTTTACTTTTTTAGACTTTCTGCGAAAATCGTGTATGTTCAAAATTGCTCAAAATTCAACCGATCGGGCTCATTCTCCGCAATTTTAGGGAGGCCAATAATTTGGTCGAAGTGGGACCAATAATTTGGTGGACCGTAGGGTTGCAGGAACGAGGGGGAGAGAAGGTGAGAGATGGGAAAGGGGTGCGAATAATTCGAATTCGAATTCGAACCGGCAACCCTAGTGGACCATAAAAGTTGACCCTAAAATTTGGCTACCAGACAAGCCTCACTTTTAAAGTTGAGTCAATGATTTGGTGGTTGAGCGAATAATTTGGTTTGAAGTGGGGCTGTTATTTTAGTCAAAATTTTAGCCAAACTTTGGCCAAAATTTGAACCAAACTTTGGCTAAAATTTTAGCTAAACCAAATTATTGACTCAACTTTTAAAGTGGGGCTTGTCTGGTAGCCAAATTTTAGGCACCCAAAAATGTTCGAACAAATTATTGGCCCCCCTAAAATTTCGGAGTTCTCTACCATGTTTTGGAAAACTCGTGGGCTATTATCTCTGCCAAGTTTGGAATCTGCAGCTTCATTGAACACAGAGTTATGGTATTTTAGCGGCGCATATTTTGAAAAAATATTGATTGAAAATATCGATTACCAGAACAGTTTGGCAACTTTTGAAAACAGTTTTGGCGGTCTCCCCCTCAACCCTATCGACCCATATGGGTCGCTTTCAGAATCGTTTCCGTCGCAACTGGTGCTTCCCTTGTAAGCATAACTTTTGCTGCGGGTCTGAAAGGAATCGTAACTAAACAAAAATAAGGGAAATTAATATATGACATATAGCACGCCGTAAACTAAATATTTTGCACTAGGTGCGCGGAATATTTTTTTCCCTTCAAAATGCTTTTTTTTATTTTTTTAAGTTAAATTTTGCCTTGAAAATAAAAATGGCCATTTTTGAGCTTTAATTATAATAATTCGAAAAATTCTGCTTTTTTATTATTTTCTATTATCATTTTGACTGCTTTAAAGATTTGGACAAAAATGCACGGCAATTTTGGGGCCATTTTCATTTTGGACGAAAAATTGCTGAGCAATTTTTTGTCCACTTTTTCTGCTTCTCCATCATCGTTTACCCGGATTGTTTCGTCCAGTTTAATTTTGGACGAATAATCGCTGAGCAATTTTTTGTCCACTTTTTCTGCTTCTCCATCATCGCTTACCCGGCTTGTGTGCAAAAGATGACAACATCGGAGAGGATTCGATCCGACAACCTTTCGATTATTAGTCAGACGTGTAACCAATGGGTCATTCTGTCCTTCCCATTCCTTTACTCTACTCATTCCTATCAATGAATGCGACGCGTTTACAGGAAAATTGAGAATGGCTCATCAAGAATGAATTCTCCATAACATGTATTTGATGTATTATGTGTATTAGATATACATATATGTATTGTATATTCGTATTTTTGTCTATTTTACTTCAGGTATATTTCATTTTTGTTTCGTGAGTATTGTGACTTATGTAGCGAGATTGTGACTTGTATATCATTATCGTTTTTATCGTTTAAAATACATTTCAAGTGAGCCTATCAAGAACAGAGTTGGCATTCCGGCCGTCAATGAGTAAGTTTTCTTGGTGCGGCAGCGTTTGACTGACTCTGCAAAAAGTAATTTCGTATATTTCAATTAGTTTTTATTCATACCAAAAAGAGATGAAGATTGATCAACGGATATTATTGTGGGCTAGTTTTGACTTCAACAAATTCTTCATAGCCATGTCCATTCCATTGTCCTGTCCATTCGATACTGAATTATACAAAATTGTTTGAATGAATAGCAATCCTCACATTTGTTTTCCATGAATTATGCGAGTAGCTTTGTTTCATCCATCCACGTGTTGTTCACTCCGCAAACGACCATGACTGGAACAATCCTCTCCGTGAATGTCACTGGAAAACGAGGTGTAGTTTTTTTTCTTATGAGGACTAAAGAGCTATACCATCTGCGACCTCCATATTATCTGTATCAATAAAAAATCTTGTAAAGAGAATACTGTGGGTCGACAATGAAGACTCACTCGAGCCCTTATCTTCCTTATCTGCCCTATTTATCTTCAATGAAAACTAGAACATCTTTCGTGCCAAAAAATATACCATATTTAAATCGATAATTTGCAATTTTGGCCAAATCAAGTGGCCAGGTCTTCTCATGACCCCCAACCACACCCACTGACCGACTTTCATCGAAATCGGGGACAAAAATTTTTTCCTAGTGGCAGGCGTTGCTACACTTTTACCGCAGACCCGTGATAATGTGGTTGTCCCTGAGGCACATATTCATTCATGAAATGTCTGAGTAGGTAAGACTCATACTGCCTCTTCCTCCCCCCCCCCAACATTTCACCGATTCGCCTTGGCGACGGACATCCTTCACAAGACTATCTAACAGATATTCCCAATCCCATCCCCGATGCGTTCATTTGAAGGAATAAAATATTATTATTTTTATTATTATATTATTAAACACGTCTATGAATGTATCACTTGGCTACTTCAACCTAACCAACCCCGTTTAAAAAAAAACTGAGCTGACTATAATAGTATTGGAATTTATTTGTTCTATTATTGAGTAGATATTGTTTTCAGGATCCAGTCGTGACGATTCATTTTGATGGTTTTCTATTGAGTTGAACCTGCTGATAGAATATCGATTAGAAGACTCAATAAAGGTAATAGACATTGATAGTTTGCTCTTATGACTTTGTTGTTCATTGTTTTTTTTATTATGAAACTTGACTGTAACGTTGCTAGTTGGATGTGTAATTATCTTTTGTTCTGTAAGAATACTGTAGAAAGTCACGGCAACTGACAATCAATAGTGTTACTGACAATCAATAGTGCTGACATAACTTTCTACAGTAACTCTATGAACTTTGAGGATCTCGCATTCTCGGAATAACGTAGTTAGGCGTTATGTTTTTGTGAGAAATTGAAAGAACGGGGCAAGCCTGCGTTCAGAAGGTGATGCATGGCTGACCAGTGTCCATTGGTTCTAAAACTAGAAAGTCTGAAAAGCTGGCTGGCCATGTTTTCAAACAATTCTATGATTGTGTTAGTGCTACGGAAACCTAGCTAGACCCGTTAAAAATGAGCTAGGTTAAGTCATTTTGAATTTCATTGTTCTATTATTGAGTAGTTTTAAAAATGTAGGGATTTCCCTCCAATGAACCGCCGTGCTCATCTACAGATTCTTCTGAACTACTACCTTATTTTATTTGAATTATTTCTGTGTTCACATCGTCTTATCCTTGATTTAAAGAATTGAAATGGGGACAGGGATATGGATGTTGGATTGTATAATGTACATGAGTCGTTACGTTTTCCTTACTGTAGATGGGAAAGGTTACTGTAGATGGCAGTGTAGGTACTGTAGCTGAGAAAGCCTACTGTAGACAGAAGGATTACTGTAGATGGATGGATGGGAAAGGTTACTGTAGATGGCAGTGTAGGTACTGTAGCTGGGATAGGCTACTGTAGAGAGAAGGATTACTGTAGATGGATGGATGGGAAAGGTTACTGTAGATGGTAGTGTAGGTACTGTAGCTGGGATAGGCTACTGTAGAGAGAAGGATTACTGTAGATGGATGGGATACTATAGTTGGGAAAGGTTACTGTAGATGAAAAGGAAACTAGATGGTAGCGTAGGTGCTGTAGCAAATCGCAGTAATTATCCTCTGTCTTACGGTACCATAGCCCGGTATGACCGTTCATTGGGTACTCCCGGTTTCGAGCAATTTATACGGCTCACCGGGTTTACCCAATGTACGGCTGGGTGTAGCGTCGTGGATAGATTAGTGAAGTATTTCGTAGTGCTTGCATGAACCATCTAGTATTAGCTCTCTTTACCTCTACCGTAGACATCTTTCCATACCTTTGGCCTTCGTTCTCTTACACGAGACAGCTTTTTGAATGAGAGATTTTGTTCAGTGAGCTCTTCACTATGATAGATATTGTAGTTTGATCTTTGACTTTAAACAGTTGATATTGTAGTTTGGTCTTTGATCTTCGGTGACGGCTTTGTTTACTTACTTGTACTTGTGATTCTCGTTCTTCCTCTTCAACATCTCCTCCCCCCTCTACCCCGCTATTTCTATTTCTATTAAGACTTAAAATTTTCCCGGACGGCGTATGCCCCCTGAACTACGGTAGTTCTCAAATGCACTTGAATGTGTCATACTTATATTTTGGCGGATGCAACATACACGATGCAACGTACGATGAAGCAACTTGCTAAGTTTTACAAACTTCCTCAACTTCATCTTCATTGTTTTATCATCGTTTCAGAGACATTCGAAGAAAACATTATATCGATTCCGTTACTATTCGTACTCAACAGAGTTCCTTAGTTAACAATAAGCACAGCGTTCTCATGACTTTCAAAGCAAGAACGACCGCTCAACATACAAACTCTCTCGAATACAATGGTCTCTCCTTTGTCTTGCTTTCGAAGAAAAATGGCTTGGACCAGAATACTGTGTAAGGTTTGCTTGTTAGGCTAGTATCCGCACTACTCTATTGACTAATTTCAATTATAAATACTAAGATCGCGCTACGATTGACAACAACGAACGCAAAATGCACAATTTAAGACCACCGGCTGCCACAAACTCATGCGTTTTCGCAATGTTCCAAAATAGCATGCAACGATTTGTAGCATGGGTACATCATAAGTATGACTAATTGAATCAACATCGATCAGCTTTAGTAGTTAAACTGTACTTTTCGTTGGGGGTGCAAATTCCACAAAATTAAAGAATTAATAAAAAAATAAATCACTTCATGATAGTGTAGGTAAAATACGGTAGATTTGATCATCCTCCGCCAGAGAGTTCGTGCTTTTTGCAACATTTTAAATCCCTTATTGTTAAGTTTACCTCGTTCTTATGTAGACATATGTCACTTCTCACTCTCAATGCGAACTGGATGGTTTACTTCCATAGTCAGTATTGTCGAAAAAGTAGTTTTTAAACCCTGTTTAACCCTGTTTTAAACCCTGTTTTAGTAGTTTTATTGTTAGTTACTTTTTTTAGTTCGTGATCATATCCTCCGGCTCGAAGAAATCCGAACGAGTTCTTCACTTTTCTAATCTTGGAAGTTAGGAGATGAACTAGTTCTTATCGATGCTCAGGCACTCAGAGTAAGTATCCAGCCTGTTTTGCACAATGCTTATTTGATCTTCTATTATTGATTGATTGATTAATGAATTTTCAATGTGTGAACTCATTCTATTTCGCCTATTCTTAGAAGCTCGATGCGATATTGCGATATGCAACATCTCTGACTGTGATAAATATGTGATGTGTTCAGCTTCTCGTCGATGTCGATCCCAACTCGAATGATGGTTATAAGAATGATGAGATTGGAATGAACCAGGTTTATATTTGCTTTTTATTGAACTTTCATCTGTTATCTGTTATGACTTTTTATGTTGGTGATTGCCGTTTGCTACTACGTAACCGAATGCTATTTCCAAATTCTATTTTTATCGACTGGCCCTACCACTATTTTTCCTAATGGTGATATGCTAAAGCGATTTTTTTGTCTCGTCGTATACCTTTTATGGAAAGGAAGATTAAAAGGTCACCAAAAAGAATAAAAGGTCACCAAGGCCACACCCCTTTTGATGATGCTCAACCAGCTAATGATTAGTTGCTGGTTTTGTTATCGTAATATTGCGAGAAAGTGCCGTAGACTGTTTTGTCTGTTCGATACAATAATAGTAGCTATTCGACCTATGTCATTCTTCAGTCTCTGAGCTGCTTAAATTTTATGCATTATTTAAGTTTTTCTTTAAAAAATAATAAATTGTAAATTTCGGATCCAGTTATCGCCGTCCTTCTCACTCTCCTGGTCGTGATCGCTCACGAGACCATCAACGATCTCCCGATGGAAGATGATCTCGATCGCTCAGAAGAAGACTTCAATTCACGTATGTCTTTCTTTGTAGATACGGTGAAACATGAATGTGACGGGTTCATGGGAGTGAAACTCGTTATCGTAGTAGGAAATTGTGTTGGCCCCAGGAAGTATAATAACGCCACGTGAGAGATATTGCTGATATTTCCGCATTGAGCAAAGGGTTCACATTATGGTGGAGAGAACCAGTTACTACGCACTAGTCCTAGTGACAGTCTCTCTCTACTCAACCGAGAAGGTCATTTGGATAGGTCAATACAATTGAGTCCTTCTCCTTCTCCGTTGCTATTCGATTGGTGAGAGTGCGCGTGAGTTCTCCTACCAGCCTCTTCCCTCCTTCTCCCTCAGTACGATGAAGCCGAAAAATGTTATTTGACAGTCAATTTTAGGCTTGTTGAATAGCCCTTGGCTTGTAGATTCCAAAAATATTCAGATTTGCACATTTGGACCACTTAAAGCCGAGAAAAGCATAAAAGAGCAGTGTTTGCTACTCAACCGTGACCCCAACCCACGGCTGCCACAGGGAACAGGCGATTAGCAAATAGACCACGCACTAGTTGGAAGGAGAGAGAAATTAGTGACTAGTGACTGGTTCTCGCCACTCTATTTCACATGATTAGTTATGCATCCCTTTAAGTGTTGATTGTGGCGAAATAGTATAGTTGTTATCTTATCAATGTTATGTAAAATAACCAATTTATTTATCTCGATCATGCGCTTGTCACGGTATAAATGCCATGGGTTGAATAGCTACACTACCGATTTTTAAAATTCAGCCGGATTTCGTAGTTTGTAACGTGCTTTTCTAGCTACGATTTACCTTTCTCACCGTTGTCTCATGTTTTATTGCGCAATGCTACTATATAATTATTGATTATAATCTTTCACATATTTTTCTTGCACTCGAACACTTTGTACTTGTCGAAACACCCTTGCGGTGTACGATAAATAAATAAATAAAATAAATAGATTATTGACTGGCTTACATCTTACCGTACCGCATATTGCAGTCGTGATGGGACCGGAGCATCGTGACGTCATGCCCTTCACCGCGAGAAAGTCGCCGTCGAAGATTGCCAAGTTAGACATGACGTCGGAGGAGCGAGGTCAGCGTACACTCTTCATTTTACAGGTATATAATTAATTAATTTATGCTTACTTACTTTATTAGAACAACGTTATTCAGCCTATTAGGGTGGGATAATTGGCTGAGTATAGTTGTTCTAATGTAATGTAATATAATGTAGTACAAATATATGAGGGCATTGAGAATACACTTGAACAATTCAATGTAAGATCTTGATCTTTGTAGTTTGATCTCATTCATCTTTGTAGTCTGAACTTTGATCTTTGTAGGACAGTACGCCGCACATGATCATGTTCGGTCCGGACAAGTGTTCGCCCAACGGCAAAGTCCATCTCATATTCCGCTACCGTAACCCCGTCAATGAAACCATCTCTGTATGTTGTACTAGGCGTTTGTAATCGGCGATCAATTTTATTGATTGACGCCTTGTTTAAATGGATTCTCCGACCCGACCTTTTGTGCTAAAATAGTAAAACAATTGAATGTCGATTATATTTGCTAAGTACAGCATATTTACCATTAATAGTTACAGGAGCACGCAGCGAAGTAGTCTGACTCCATTCCCTCCTCGTACTGGGACGATCATAAGACCCATCTATGCACTCTCGTTGTCAAACCTGATGGAGCTTGGAGATGGAGCTGATGGAGCTATCCGTTGACTACAAAAGCCTCTACCATGGTAGTATCCTCAAGGTGCAATAGTGTTACACTTTATCTTGCCATACACAGCGAAAACGTGAGACTTATTGTATTTAGGACGTGAGCCCTCCCATCGAGCCATCCAAACAGATTGTCGACCCTGAAGATAAGAAAGCCGAGGATTGGGATGAGCCTGAGAAGATTGAGGTTTGTTATTTGAAATTAATAAGACAGATTGCGTTTTATTTGAGAAAATACTTTTCAAATTTATATTAAAATATGATTGATTGAAAATTTCCTTAATCTAATTTAAGAGACCGGCTCGGTAAGACTCGAGCATTATGACCCCCTGCCGGAGATTCGCCAAGACTTTCGATCTGGGCCTCAATACTTTCATCATAGACACATACCGGGGGGGGGGGGGGGGGGGGGGAGACCGATGAAAGTTATAGTGAAAATGCCCTTGGGCTCAAACCCGGCTCACATATGTTTCATAAAATAAAAAAAATAGAAAAATTCATAACTTTTCAATCGTGATAGCTAGGACTTTTATTTCTTTTTATTGGTGAATAATATGCCATGCACCCTTATAAACACTCCTGAACAATAATATTATATCGTTGTTAATATGTTTTTTCGTGTCTGATTTTCAGATTTTTCTTCTTCTATCTTCGTTGAAGAGATACTGCAAGAAATGCCATAGTGTATATTGTAGCCCTGACGATTATGCACATGGTGGTCACATTCCCTTGGCCAGCCAGTTTGTCCTAATCCTCGAGAATTGCAACTGAATGCGAGATATGTGTAAATTGCAAAAATCGAAAATTAAATTTCTTGAAATTTGCAAGGGTAACAGGTAGCTGAATTATGTCATTTTACTCGTAGTGATGCGCGTACATAGGAATAATATTCAAATAGGCTCGGACTACATTTTTTTAAAAAAATTAGAAAAATAATTATTTTATTTTCATTTTTTCAACTCCCACATTCAGTCGACCGTCAAGACAAGTTGATTCATAGGGCGGATGGTGGCTGTTGCATGTGCGTTTGCAGAAACGACTGCAACGTGAAGAATCGTTGTTTCGCAGATCTCGAATTTATTTATTAAATTATCAAACTTGAAAATGTATATGTTTCTTTGGTATAAATCGGTTGGAAGGTGGCGTACGACAACCAAAGCTGTACCATTGTTATCAGTAGGAGTGTACTGTACTGCACTACCGTAACCGTCGGGAATCACGAACTAATTTTTTTTCAGTCGACCCATTATTTTCAACCATGACCCGGGGTTCATGGTTGAGAATGGCTGAGGTCGAAAAATTCATGATGATCCCAGATCGAATACTATTTGGCAATATATCAACAGTGAGCCAACTTTTATTTTTATGGATACCATAACTCGAATTACCGTAATAGTAATGCACTCACCTGAATTTTCCTACTGATAACAATGGTACAGCCTTGGTTGTCGTACGCCACCTTCCAACCGATTTATACCAAAGAAACATATAATTTTTCAAGTTTGATAATTTAATAAATAGATTCGAGATCTGCGAAACGACAATTCTTCACGTTGCAGTCGTTTCTGCAAACGCACATGCAACAGCCACCATCCGCCCTATGAATCAACTTGCCTTGACGGTCGACTGAATGTGGGAGTTGAAAAAATGAAAATAAAATAATTATTTTTCTAATTTTTTTAAAAATGTAGTCCGAGCCTATTTGTATATTATTCCTATGTACGCGCATCACTACGAGAAAAATGACATAATTCAGCTACCTCTTACCCTTGCGAATTTCAAGAAATTTAATTTTCGATTTTTGCAATTTACACATATCTCACATTCAGTTGCAATTCTCGAGGCTTAGGACAAACTGGCTGGCCAAGGGAATGTGACCACCATGTGCATAATCGTCAGGGCTACAATATACACTATGACATTTCTTGCAGTATCTCTTCAACGAATATAGAAGAAGAAAAATCTGAAAATCAGACGCGAAAAAACATATTAAGAACGATATGATATTATTGTTCAGGAGTGTTTATAAGAGTGCATGACATGCTATTCACCAATAAAAAGAAATAAAAGTCCTAGCTATCACGATTGAAAAGTTATGAATTTTTCAATTTTTTATTTTATGAAACATATGTGAGCTGGGTTTGAGCCCAAGGGCATTTTCACTATAACTTTCATCGGTCTCCCCCGGTATGTGTCTATGATGAAAGTATTGAGGCCCAGATCGAAAGTCTTGGCGAATGTCCGGACCATGCTCGAGTCTTACCGAGCCGGTCTCTTAATTGATTGCAGGGTGAAACGCCAGTAAAACACGATGACTCGGATGAGAATACTCCCAAGGAATTTCTGAATGAGAGTGCAGAGAGAACCATACGATTGGCTAGAGGATGAGGTACATTATTCAACCTGTCGATGAATCGAAGAAAACAATTGCTGAATTAATTGTAAATGCAACACAAGATAGAAACATGAAATCACATGGTTTTACAAAAGGTCTAATCGAAAAAAAGAAAGTGACTAGAGTATTTGTTATCGGTCCATTTGTTGATTGCAAATATCGATTTCTTGATTACTGTTGTGATTGTTATGGTAGTAGATCATGACAGATATTGATAGATTAATACAAGATTTATTGATTTATTGATTGATTGGGTTCTTTGTTCAGCAGCCCCTCATTCCCGACCCGAAGGCTGAGGAACACGATGATTGGTACACTGAGATGGAAGGAGAATGGGAGCCATCCATTATTGAGAATCCAACCTGTCAGGTAAGAGATCAAAGATCAATTCAGGCTTTGATCAATAATGATCAATTCTGCAGGGTGTCAGCGAATGCGGCGAGTGGAAGCGTCCCACTATCAAGAATCCCGCTTACAAGGTATGGTGCTCGATCTTACAACATTGTTTAGTATATTAATTGATTCACTACGTCGGAACACAGGAACAGTCCGAAAAATAAAATAAACACGAAGCAAAGGGCCTTTTATACTATACATTGCCATACCCTCGCAGTGCGAGGATTGACCCACTATATAAGGACCATTTTATGCCACTTAAAAAGGAAGCTAAAATGACTATTTTTAAGCGAAAATAATAAATTTTGTGAATCAACCCCTCACAATTTCGAGAATTGACCCACTATATAAAAATAAACGGCGAGGGTAACGAAAATGTATGCTTTTATACGAGACTTTTAAGACAGGTCCGGTGTTCTAAAGTAGTGCCAATTTATTAGCTATGCATGAATAATGTAAACAAAAACCGTGTTAGTGTTGTTTCTTGGTTATACCATAGTCGGGACACCCGAAACGCGTCTGACCGATAAAGTTATATGACCCAACTCTTCATAGACTATGGCATAACCAAGAAACAACACTAACATACTATCCAAAATATGAAGATAACACAGTATACCATCTTTAAAAACCGTGTTATATACCCAGGGCCGAAACACCGAGCCGCTCAGATTATACACAATATTATCATTATTTTCTCGATCTATATCACTTATTCATTACCTTTATACTCTTTTAATTATATTTATACGAGTGTTATGTGGTGTTAATTTCTTGTAAATGGAATTGGAAATTGTAAAAAGGGTGTTAATTTTCCACTTTGTAAATAGACTTGGAAATGGAGGAAAATTTGAGCATTTTGGGTCTCACCACGAAATATCCTTTGTGTGCAAGTGGAAATATTTTTTTATTCTTGGCACTTTGCCAAATTACAATTTTGCTTTCAAAAATTGAAATTTCATGATCTAAGTTTGTTTTCGCTAGAAACAATAAGTAATCTAGCGAAAACAAACTTAGATCATGAAATTTCAATTTTTGAAAGCAAAATTGTAATTTGGCAAAGTGCCAAGAATAAAAAAATATTTCCACTTGCACACAAAGGATATTTCGTGGTGAGACCCAAAATGCTCAAATTTTCCTCCATTTCCAAGTCTATTTACAAAGTGGAAAATTAACACCCTTTTTACAATTTCCAATTCCATTTACAAGAAATTAACACCACATTAATGAATGATTGTTCGATTTCAGGGCAAATGGCTTCGTCCCAAGATTGCCAATCCCGCGTACAAGGGAAAGTGGTCGACTCGTCTAATCGGTAATCCCGCTTATCCCGTCTCTGCCTTTGGAATCGAATTGTGGACCACGAGCAAGAATAGTCAGTTTGGTCAGTAGATCAATCTCGTTACATATTTTTTTGGCGCCCTCAGAGAGATTAGGATAGAGAGAGTGCGAGAGAAAGAGAGGGAGAAAAAGGGGCGTAGTCGGTAATACACTGTTACATTTGCCTTACGTGCCTACGCCGTAACGTCGTTATGCATCGTTACATTTGCCTGACGCGCCTACGCCGTCACGTAAAAAAACGTTACATTTGGCGACGCGCGCGTCAACGTCAATTTTGGAGTGTGTTGGGTCCCAAGGGGAAAACCCTGATTGTCATCAGGGGTACGGTAGGAAGTTACCGTAACCATTGATCAATATTGGTTGGTGACCGTAACCTTTTACCGTAATGCATCGTTACATTTGCCTGACGCGCCTACGCCGTCACGTAAAAAAAACGTTACATTTGGCGACGCGCGCGTCAACGTCAATTTTGGAGTGTGTTGGGTCCCAAGGGGAAAACCCTGATCATACATTGCCATACCCTCGCAATGCAAGGATTGACCCACTATATAAGGCCAATTTTAGGCCACTTGATGCGAAAGGAAGCTAAAAAATGACGATTTTTAAGCGAAAATAACGAATTTTGTGAATGAACCCACCCTATTTCGAGAATTGACCCACTATATAAAAATATACGGCGAGGGTACCGAAAATGTATGACCCTGATTGTCATCAGGGGTACGGTAGGAAGTTACCGTAACCATTGATCAATATTGGTTGGTGACCGTAACCTTTTACCGTAACCCTGATAACATTCAGGGTTTTCCACTTGGGACCCAACACATTCCAAAATTGACGTCGACGCGTGCGTCGCCAAATGTAACGTTTTTTTACGTGACGGCGTAGGCGCGTCAGGCAAATGTAACGATGCATAACCCTGATAACATTCAGGGTTTTCCACTTGGGACCCAACACATTCCAAAATTGACGTCGACGCGTGCGTCGCCAAATGTAACGTTTTTTTACGCGACGGCGTAGGCGCGTCAGGCAAATGTAACGATGCATAACCCTGATAACATTCAGGGTTTTCCACTTGGGACCCAACACATTCCAAAATTGACGTCGACGCGTGCGTCGCCAAATGTAACGTTTTGTTACGTGACGGCGTAGGCGCGTCAGGCAAATGTAACGATGCATTACGGATGACGGATTCGTCAACGGGAATTTCGAAGTGTGTTGGGTCTCGAGTGGAAAACCCTGATGGATCATAAAACTATTGTAAATGGTTACGGTAGTCAACCATTATTGATCGATGATTACGGTAACTTCTTACCGTATCACCATTACCATTCAGTGTTTTCCACTCGAGACCTAACACACTCCAAAATTTACGGCATAGGTGGGCGCGTGAAAACTAATTCTTTTTGCGCACAGCCTTTCCAAGCCTTGCGGGGCCTCGCAAAAATTGGAAAATTTTCAGTCAAATCTGCAAAAAATGGCCATACGCATAGCCTTGCCTTACAATTCTCCGGTTTGCGCACAGCCTTTCGTTCAGTGTGCCCACCTATGATTTACGGCGACGTATTCGTAACGAAATGTAACACGCTCAGCCGTTACGGCGTAGGAACGCAAGGCAAATGGCGTAACAGTGCATGACAAAAATCGTGACATTCTGTTGTATATATAGTGTCTTGATTTTGTGGGAAATTCTGGAATGTTCTGGAACATTCTGAAATTTTGTGGAAAAATTCTGGAATGTTCTGGAACATTCTGAAAGTTTCTGGAAAATTCTGGAACATTCTGAAATTTTCTGGAAATTCTGGAATGTTCTGGAACGTTCTGAAAGTTTCTGGAAAATTCAGCAATGTTCTCCAAGATTCTTGAATTTAGTGGAATGTTCTGGAACAATCTGGAATTTTTGGACTGTTCTCGGACCTTCTGGAATGTTCTCGAACTTTCTAATACTTTCTACAATCTCTGATGTTCTCGAACATTATGATACTTGTAGAACCTCCTAGAATGTTCTAGAATTCTCTGCTTTAATGTTTCGGAACAGTCTGGAATTTTGCGGAATGCTCTATAATGTTCTGGAATTTTCGCTACCTTCTGGAAGGTTCTGTACTGTTCCTGATGAAAGAGAAATAGACAGATAGAGATAGAGAGAGAGAGAGAGAGAGAGATAGAGAGAGAGAGATTTCATTTCGAAACTGCAAAAATCGATTGATTAGGCCGTTTTCACAAATATCGACTAATGATTAGTGTACAATGCAAACTTGTTCGGGCATGTAACGTCAAACACGTGACTCCTTATATACCTTCCGCAGAGGAAAGTTCTGGAAGGGGGCGTGGCGTAGAGAGAGGAGGAGGTCAAAGAGTGTGCGAGAGAAAGAGATTAAAAGTGGGCGTGGTCGGTAACAAACACGATCATCTTTCTGCTTTATATACCGTCAAAACGAAAAAAAAGTGAAACATTTGTCAAATAATTTGACAAAATTTGACAAAAGTTCACAAGATTCCTATTTTTAGCATTTTTCACGATCTTGATGAAGTATTACATCAGATTTTGTTTTATAGATGTGTTTGCCAAATCCAGATAAGCACGACAAAAGTGAAAAAAATAATAAGGAGCGTTGCGGAGCAGAATTGGTATACTGTAGCATACTGTAGAATCTTACTGTAAAATTGCTTCCATCGCGCTTTTTTTGTCTAATCATGGATATCTCTAGCATTACCTGACTTCCTATAGCGAATGTGCACTTTTTGGATCATTTCATAGATCAGGCTGCAAAACGGGTATACTGTAGAAAATCATACCGTATACCAGTTTCACAAAACAGCGTTCACAGTGATTCATTTAAATTTTTTTCTTCATAGGTTAATTAGCTAAGCCCAGTGATGCTCAAATACCCTATTGTTTATTAAAAAACTAGCAACCGCGTTAAGATATCATGATTCAAAATTTTCAAAATCTTGTGAACTTTTGTCACATTTTGTCAAAATATTTGACAAATGTTTCACTTTTTTTCGTTTTGACGGTATAGTGTATTGATAAAGGTCGATCTAGAAAAAATTCATCGACTTTGTGATTTCGTGTTTCACCGCATTCTAATGTAACTTGTGGACACTACATGAATAATGCATAGTACTGTGGCTAAACATTCATGAATCCAATTTCAGATAGCATCTTAATCACGGATTCCGACGCGTGCGGTCGAACTGACGTACGACGTGCGGAAGGCGGAATAAGGTGGATTGCTTGCGTCCAAGGGAGAAGGAGGAGGCATCTTCTCTTCACTCCTTGAGAATGCTGATGTGAGAGATGGAGAGTGTACATAGGTCGAATAGCTAGGTTATCGGTTTTCAAAATCCGGTCAGGTTTTTCGATTTTTGTGAAATTTTGGCTCAAAATCAGGTCAGGTTTTTCGATTTTTTGCGATATTTTGGCTCAAAATCCGGTTAGGCTTGGTCATAGGTCGAAAAGTATACTACTTTGTAACATACTTTTCGACCTATGACTCTGAGTAGATGTAGAGACGGATCTTGATGTCTAACAATTGCACAAATATACGCAACCAACTTCTTGATACTAGCCTTGACTTGTTGATTGTAGCATTTTATGCGCGCCTGTGCCGTGAATTCACCAGGTCAGATACCGTCCTAAGTGGGCGCTTGAAAACGAATATTTTTTGCTCGCAGCCTTGCCTTCCCATCGGAGACTTGCGCATAGCTTTGCATGTCAAAAATTAAACAATCTCCAGTCAAATCTGCAAAAAAAATTTCCGCACATCCTTGCATCGTCCCCGTTCTCGGTTTGCGCCATAGGTCGAATAGCTAGGTTATCGGATTTTAAAATGCGGTCAGGTCTTTCAATTTTAGGCAAATTTGGCTCAAAATGCGGTCAGGTTTTTTGATTTTTGTGAAATTTTGGCTCAAAATGCGGTCAGGTTTATCGATTTTTGGGAAATTTTTGGCTCAAAATGCGGTCATGCTTGGTACTTTGTAGCATACTTTTCGACCTATGGTTGGCGCACAGCCTTCCCCCCAGCGTGCCCACCTGTGCAGGCATTTCACGTGTGTATTCTTTAAATGGAATGATTTCAGGCG